>CATIWQ010526092.1:0-10261 GCA_949673415.1 Euphorbia schlechtendalii
ACTATCGAAATTTCGTGAAAACTTTGTCACATGCCTTTTAGGATCATATCATGTATATCACACTCTAAAATGGTCCAAAGGTCGATTTTAGTTAAAAAGATTAAAAAACTTGCACCTTTTTCCGTGATCGAAATTTCATGAAAACTTTGACGCATGCCATTTATGGTCGCATCTTTTTTATCACATTTTAAAAAGATCCTAAGCTCGATTTTTTAAGGTCAACGTTGAAAAACCTCGGAAGGATTTCCGGTATAGAAATTTCATGAAAACATTGACGCACGCCTTTTATGATCATATCATGTTTATAAGACTCTAAAATTGCCCAAAGGTCGATTTTAAGCACAAAGGTGAAAAAACTCGAACCGTTTTCGGCGAATGAAATTTCGTGAAAACTTTGACGCATGCCATTTATGGTCATATCATGTTTATCACACTCTAAAATGGTCTAAATTAGCTTGGATTTCTGCTATTGAAATTTCGAGAAAACTTTGACGCATGCCCTTTATGATCATTTCATATTTATCACACTCTAAAATGGTCCAAAGTCGATTTTAAGAACAGAGGTGAAAAAACTCGCACCGTTTTCGATGAATGAAATTTCGTGAAAACTTTGACGCATGCATTTTATAATCATATCATGTTAATCGCACACTCAAATGGTTTAAAGTTCGATTTTTAGGCACAAGGTAAAAAAGTAGCACCGTTTTTCGCTATTAAAATTTCGTGAAAACTTTGACACATACCCTTTACAATCATCAATATATTTATCACACTCTAAAAGGGTTAAAAGGTTGATTTAAGATCAACCTTTAAAATACTATAATGGATTTCCACTATCGAAATTTCCTGAAAACTTTGACGCATGCCTTTTATGATCAAAATATGTAGATCACACTCTAAAATTGTCCAATGGTCTATTTAAGGCACAAAGGTGAAAAAACTCGCACTGTTTTCCTCGATTGAAATTTCGTGAAAACTTTGACGCATGCCTTTTTAGATATATCGTATTTATCACACTCTAACATGGTCCAAAGTTCGATTTTAGGAGCAAAGGTGAAAAAACTCGCATCGTTTTCCGCGATCAAAATTTCGTGAAAACTTTGACGCATGCCTTTTATTGTCATATCATGTTTATCACACTCTAAAATGTTCCAGAGCTCGATTTAAGGCACAAATGTGAAAAAACTCGCACCATTTTTCGAGAATGAAATTTTGTGAAAATTTTGATGCATGCCCTTTACGGTCATAAATTTGTTTATCACACTCTAAAATTTTTAAAATGTTGATTTGAAGGAAACATTGAAAAAACTAGTATGGATTTCCGCTATCGAAATTTTGTGAAAACTTTGACGCATGCCTTTTATGATCATATCATGTATATCACACTCTATAATTGTTAAATGGTTGATTTAAGGCACGAAGGTGAAAAAACTCGCACAATTTCCCACGAATGAAATATCGTGAACACTTTGACACATGCCTTTTTTGTCATATCATGTTTATCACACTCTAAAATGGTCCAAATGTCGATTTTAGGCACAGAGGTGAAAAACCTAGCACTGTTTTCCTCTATTGAAATTTCGTGAAAACTTTGACGCATGCCCTATACGGTCATAAATTTGTTTATCACACTTTAAATGGGTTGAAAGGGTAATTATAAGGTCAACGTTGAAAAAACTACCTTGGATTTCCGCTATCAAAATTTTGTGAAAACTTTGACGCATGCCTTTTAGATCAAATGGATCATATCATGTTTATTAGTTTCTTCAACGGCCAAATAGTCGATTTAAGGCACAAAGGTGAAAAAACTCGCACCATTTCCCGCGCATGAAATATCATGAAAACTTTGAAGCATGCCTTTTAGGATCATATCATTTTTAACACTTTAAAATGATTCAAATGTCGACTTTAGGCACAAAGGTGAAAAAACTCGCACCATTTCCCGCGCATGAAATATCGTGAAAACTTTGAAGCATGCCTTATAGGATCATATCATTTTTCACACTCTAAAATGATCCAAAGGTAGATTTTAGGCACAAAGGTGAAAAAACTCGCACCGTTTTCCGTGATAGAAATTTCATGAAAACTTAGATGCATGGCTTTTATGGTCATATCATGTTTATCACAATCTAAAATTTTCCAAAGGTCGATTTTGGGGTCAATGTTCAAAAAACTCGCATGGATTTACGATATCAAAATTTTGTGAAAATTTGACGCATGCCTTTTAGGATCATATCATGTTTATCACACTCTAAAATGGACAAAAGATCTATTTTAAGCATAAAGGTGAAAAACTTTGACGCCTGCCGTTTATAGTCATATAATTATTATCACACTCTAAAATAGTTCAAAGGTCGATTTTAAGGTTAACGTTGAAAAAAGTCGCATGGATTTCCACTATCGAAATATCGTGAAAACTTGATCGCATGCCTTTTATGATCATACCATGTATATCACACTCTAAAATGGTTTAATGGTCGATTTCAGGGACAAAGTTTAAAAAACTTGTGCCGTTTTTTGCGAATGAAATTTCATGAAAACTTTGAAGCATGCCTTTTATGGTCATATCATGGTTATCACACTCTAAAATGGTCCAAAGGTCGTTTTTGGGCACAAAGGTGAAAAATCTCGCATAGTTTTCCATAATCAAAATTTTGTGAAAACTTTAACGCATGCCATTTATAGTCGTATCATATTTATCATATTCTAAAACGGTCTTAAGGTCGATTTTATAAGGTCAACGTTGAAAAACCTCGGAAGAAATTCCACTATAGAAATTTCAAGAAAACACTGATGCACGCCTTTTATGATCATATCATGTTTATCAAACTTTAAAATGGTTCAAAGGACGATTTTGAGCACAAAGGTGAAAACTTTGACGCATGCCTTTTATGGTCATTTCATGTTTATCACACTTTAAAATGGACCAGAGCTCGATTTTAGGCACAAAGGTGAAAAAACTAGCACTGTTTTCCGCTACTGAAATTTCGTGAAAAATTGATGCATACCCTTTACGGTTAAATTTGTTTATAGCACTCTAAAATTATTAAAAGGTTAATTTTAAGGTCAACGTTGAAAAAACTAGCATGAATTTCAGTTATCGAAATTTCGTGAAAACTTTGACGTATGCCTTCTATGATCATATCATGTATTTCACACTGTAAAATGCTCCTATGGTCTATTTATAGAACAAAGGTGAAAAAACTTGCACAATTTCCCGCGAATGAAATATCCTGAACACTTTGACCCATGCCTTTTTGGTCTTATCATGTTTATCACACTCTAAAATGGTCCAAAGGTCGATTTTAGGCACAAAGGTGAAAAAACTCGCATCGTTTTCCACGATCGAAATATCGTTAAAATTTTAATGCATTCCTTTCGTGGTAATATCATGTTTATCACACTCTAAAATGGTCCAAAGGTAAATTTTAAGGTCAACGTTGAAATACCTCGCATGGATTTCCGCTATCGAAATTTCGTGAAAACTTTGAGCCTTTTATGATCACATCATGTTTATCACACACTAAAATGGTTAAAGGTCAATTTTAAGCACAAAGGTGAAAAAATTCACACCGTTTTCGGCGAATGAAATTTCGTGAAAACATTGACGCATGCCTTCTATGGTCATATCACGGTTATCACACTCTAAAAGATCCAAAGGTCGATTTTAGGCACAAAGGTGAAAAAAATAGCACCGTTTTCCACTATCGAAATTTCATGAAAGTTTGACACATGCCTCTTAGGATCATATCACGTTTATCACACTCTAAATTGAACAAAAGGTCGATTTTAAGGACAAGGGTGAAAAAACAAGCACCGTTTTCCATGATCGAAATTTAGCGAAAACTTTGACGCATGCCTTTTATGGTCATATAATATTTATCACACTCTAAAATGGTTCAAAGGTTAATTTTGAGGTCAACGTTGAAAAAACTCGCATGGTTTTTTGCTATTGAAATTTCGTGAAAACTTTGACTCATTCCGTTTATGATCATATCATGTTTATCTTTCTCTAAAATGGTTCAAAGGTCGATTTTAAGCACACAGGTGAAAAAACTCGCACCATTTTCGACGAATGAAATTTCGTGAAAGCTTAGACACATACCTTTTATGGTCATATCAAGTATATCACACTCTAAAATAGTCCAATGATCTACTTATGGCACAAAGGTGAAAAAACTCGCATAATTTCCCGCGAATGAAATGTTGTGAACACTTTGATGCATGCCTTTTTGGTCATACCATGTTTGTCATACTCTAAAATGGTCCAAAAGTTGATTTTAAGCACAAAGGTGAAAAACCTAGCACCGTTTTCCACTATTGAAATTTCGTGGAAACTTTGACGCATGCCCTTTACGGTCATAAATTTGTTTATCACAATCTAAAAGGGTTAAAAGGTTAATTTTAAGGTCAACGTTGAAAAAACTAGCTTGGATTTCCGCCATCGAAATTTTGTGAAAACTTTGACGTATGCCTTTTATGATCATATCATGTATATCACAATCTAAAATGGTCCAATGGTCTATTTACGGCACAAAGGTGAAAACTTTGACGCATGCCTTTTTAGATATATCGTGTTTATCACACTTTAAAATGGTCCAAAGTTCGATATTAGGCACAAACGTAAAAAAACTCGCATCATTTTCCGGGATCAAAATTTCGTGAAAACTTTTACGCATGCCTTTTACTGTCATATCATGTTTATTACACTCTAATATGGTCCAGAGCTCGATTTTAGGCACAAAGGTGAAAAATCTATCACCGTTTTCCGCTATTGAAATTTCGTTAAAAATTTGATGCATGCCATTTACAGTCATAAATTTGTTTATCACACTCTAAAATTGTTAAAATGTTGATTTTAAGGACAACATTGAAAAAACTAGTATGGATTTCCGCTAACGATATTTTGTTAAAACTTTGACGCATGCCTTTTATGATCATATCATGTATATCACACTCTAAAATAGTATAATGGTATTCATGGATCAAAGGTGAAATAACACGCCCAATTTCCCGCGAATGAAATATCGGAACACTTTCACGCATGCTTTTTTGGTCATATCATGTTTGTCACACTGCAAAATGGTCCAAAGTCTGATTTTAGGCACAAAGGTGAAAAAACTCGCAACGTTTTCCACGATCGAAATTTCATGAAAACTTTAATGCATTCCTTTCGTGGCAATATCATGTTTATCACACTCTAAAATGGTCCAAAAGTCAATTTTAAGGTCAACGTTCAAAAACCTCACATGGATTTTCGCTATCGATATTTCGTGAAAACTTTGAAGCATGCCTTTTATGATCACATCATAAATATCACACTCTAAAATGGTTAAAGGTCAATTTTAAGCACAAAGGTGAAAAAACTCACACCGTTTTTGGCAAATGAAATTTCGTGAAAACATTGACGCATGCCTTCCATGGTCATATCACGTTTATCACACTTTAAAATGGTCTAAAAGTCGATTTTAGGCGCAAAAGTGAAAAAATTAACTGTTTTCCGCTATCAAATTTTCATGAAAGTTTGACGCATGCGTTTTAGAATCATATCATGTTTATCACACTCTAAAATGAACAAAAGGTAGATTTTAGGCACAAAGGTGAAAAATCTCGCACCATTCTCCGTGGTCGAAATTTAGCGAAAACTTTGACGCATGCCTTTTATGGTCATATAATGTTTATCACACTCTCAAATGGTTCAAAGGTCGATTTTGAGGTCAACATTGAAAAAACTCGCATGGTTTTACGCTATTGAAATTTCATGAAAACTTTGACTCATGCCATTCATGATCATATCATGTTTATAACTCTCTAAAATGGTCCAAAGGTCGATTTTAAGCACAAAGATGAAAAACTCGCACCTTTTTCGATGAATAAAATTTCGTGAAAACTTAGACGCATGCCTTTTAGGGTCATATCATGTTTATCACGCTCTAAAAAGGTCCAAAAGTCGATTTTAGCCACAAAGGTGAAAAATCTCGCATCGTTTTCCATGATCAAAATTTCGTGAAAACTTTAACGCATGCCGTTTATAGTCGTATCATGTTAATCACATTCTAAAACGGTCCTAAGGTCGATTTTTTAAGGTCAACGTTGAAATACATCGGAAGAAATTCTGCTATAGAAATTTCAAGAAAACATTGACGCACGCCTTTTATGATCATATCATGTTTATCACACTCTAAAATGGTCCAAAGGACGATTTTCAGCACAAAGGTGAAAAAACTCTAACCGTTTTCTGCAAATGAAATTTCGTGAAAACTTTGATGCATGCCTTTTATGGTCATTTCATGTTTATCACACTCTAAAATGGACCAGAGCTCGATTTTGGGCACAAAGGTGAAAAAACTAGCATCGTTTTCCGCTACTGAAATTTCATGAAAATTGATGCATACCCTTTACGGTTAAATTTGTTTATCACACTCTAAAATTGTTAGAAGGTTAATTTTAAGGTCAACGTTGAAAAAACTAGCATGGATTTCATTTATCGATATTTTGTGAAAAGTTTGACGTATGCCTTCTATGATCATATCATGTATATCACACTGTAAAATGCTCCAATGGTCTATTTATAGAACAAAGGTGAAAAGACTCGCACAATTTCCCGCGAATGAAATATCTTGAACACTTTGACGCATGTCTTTTTGGTCTTATCATGTTTATCACACTCTAAACTGGTCCAAAGGTCGATTTTAGGCACCAAGGTGAAAAAACTCGCATTGTTTTCCACGATCGAAATATCGTTAAAAGTTTAATGCATTCCTTTTGTGGTAATATCATGTTTATCACACTTTAAAATGGTCCAAAGGTAAATTTTAAGGTCAACGTTGAAATACCTCGCATGGATTTCCGCTATCGAAATTTCGTGAAAACTTTGAAGCATGCCTTTTATGATCACATCATGTTTCACACACTAAAATGGTTAAAGGACAATTTTAAGCACAAAGGTGAAAAAACTCACACCGTTTTTAGCGAATGAAATTTCGTGAAAACATTGACGCATGCCTTCTATGGTCATATCACGTTTATCACACTCTAAAATGGTCCAAATGTCGATTTTAGACAGAAAGGTGAAAAAAATAGCACCGTTTTCCAATATCGAAATTTCGTGAAAGTTTAACACATGCCTCTTCGGATCATATCATGTTTATCACACTCTAAATTGAACAAAAGGTCGATTTTAGGGACAAGGGTGAAAAAACACGCACCGTTTTCCGTGATCGAAATTTAGCGAAAACTTTGACGCATGCCTTTTATGGTCATATAATATTTATCACACTCTAAAATGGTTCAAAGGTTTATTTTGAGGTCAACGTTGACAAAACTCGCATGGTTTTTTGCAATTGAAATTTCGTGAAAACTTTGACTCATTCTGTTTATGATCATATCATGTTTATCACTCTCTGAAATGGTTCAAAGGTCGATTTTAAGCACAAGGGTGAAAAAACTCGCACCGTTTTCGATGAATGAAATTTTGTGAAAGCTTAGACACATGTCTTTTATGGTCATATCATGTATATCACACTCTAAAATAGTCCAATGGTCTACTTATGGCACAAAGGTGAAAAAACTCGCATAATTTCCCACGAATGAAATATTGTGAACACTTTGATGCATGCCTTTTTGGTCATATCATGTTTATCACACTCTAAAATGGTCCAAAGGTCGATTTTAGGCACAAAGGTGAAAAAGCTAGCACCGTTTTCCACTATTGAAATTTCGTTAAAACTTTGACGCATGCCCTTTACGGTCATAAATTTGTTTATCACACTCTAAAACGGTTAAAAGGTTAATTTTAAGCTCAACGTTGAAAAAATTAGCATGGATTTCCGCCATCGAAATTTCGTGAAAACTTTGACGTATGCCTTTTATGATCATATCATGTATATCACACTCTAAAATGGTCCAATGGTCTATTTACGGCACAAAGGTGAAAACTTTGACACATGCCTTTTTAGATATATCTTGTTTATCAAACTCTAAAATGGTCCAAAGTTCGATTTTAGGCACAAAGGTGAAAAAACTCGCATCGTTTTCCGGGATCAAAATTTCGTGAAAATTTTTACGCATGTCTTTTATTGTCATATCATGTTTATTACACTTTAAGATGGTCCAGAGTTCGATTTTAGGCACAAAGGTGAAAAATCTATCACCGTTTTCCGCTATTGAAATTTCGTGAAAAATTTGATGATTGCCCTTTACAGTCATAAATTTGTTTATCACACTCTAAAATTGTTAAAATGTTGATTTTAAGGACAACATTGAAAAAACTAGCAAGGATTTCCGCTATCGAAATTTTGTGGAAACTTTGACGCGTGCCTTTTATGATCATATCATTTATATCACACTCTAAAATAGTATAATGATCTATTCATGGAACAAAGGTGAAAAAACTTGCCCAATTTCCCGCGAATGAAATATCGTGAACACTTTCACGCATACTTTTTTGGTCATATCATATTTGTCACACTCTAAAATGGTCCAATGTCTGATTTTACGCACAAAGGTGAAAAAACTCGCACCGTTTTCCACGATCGAAATTTCATGAAAACTTTAATGCATTCCGTTTGTGGTAATATCATGTTTATCGCACTCTAAAATGGTCTAAAAGTCAATTTTAAGGTCAACGTTCAAAAAACTCGCATGGATTTTCGCTATCGATATTTCATGAAAACTTTGAAGCATGCCTTTTATGATCACATCATGTTTATCACACTATAAAATGGTTAAAGGTCAATTTTAAGCACTAAGGTGAAAAAACTCAGACCGTTTTCTGCAAATGAAATTTCGTGAAAACATTGACGCATGCCTTCCATGGTCATATCACGTTTATCACACTCTAAAATGGTCCAAAGGTCGATTTTAGGCACAAAGGTGAAAAAACTAACACCGTTTTCCGCTATCAAAATTTCATGAAAGTTTGACGCATGCATTTTAGAATCATATCATGTTTATCACACTCAAAAATGAATAAAAGGTAGATTTTAGGCACAAAGGTGAAAAAACTCGCACCGTTTTCCGTGATCGAAATTTAGCGAAAACTTTGACGCATGCCTTTTATGGTCATATAATGTTTATCATACTCTAAAATGGTTCAAAGGTTGATTTTGAGGTCAACATTGATAAAACTCGCATGGTTTTACGCTATTGAAATTTCATGAAAACTTTAACTCATGCCATTCATGATTATATCATGTTTATCACTCTGTAAAATGGTTCAAAGGTCGATTTTAAGAACAAAGATGAAAAAACTCGCACCTTTTTCGATTAATGAAATTTCGTGAAAACTTAGACGCATGCTTTTTAGGGTCATATCATGTTTATCACGCTCTAAAATGGTCCAAAGGTCGATTTTAGGCACAAAGGTGAAAAACCTAGCACCGTTTTTCGCAACCAAAAATTCGTGAAAACTTTGACGCATGCCCTTTACGGTCATAAATTTGTTTATCACACTCTAAAAGGGTTAAAAGGTTAATTTTAAGGTCATCGTTGAAAAAACAAGCATGGATTTCCGCTACCAAAATTTCGTGAAAACTTTGATGAATGCCTTTTTGGTCATGTCATTTTTTTTCACACTCTAAAATGATTCAAAGTTCGATTTTAGGCACAAAGGTGAAACAACTCGCACCGTTTTCCATGATAAAAATTTCGTGAAAACTTTGATTCATGGCTTTTATTGTCATATCATGTTTATCATACACTAAAATGGTCTAAAGGTTGATTTTTAGGCACAAAGGTTAAAAAACTAGCACCGTTTTCCGCTATCAAAATTTCGTGAAATCTTTGACAAATGCCCTTTACGATCATAAATTTATTTATCACACTCTGAAAGGTTGATTTAAGGTTAACATTTAAAAAACTAGAATTGATTTCCGCTATTGAAATTTCGTGAAAACTATGACGCAAGCCTTTTATGATCAAATTATGTTTATCACACTCTAAAATGGACAAAAAATTTATTTTAAGCACAACGGAGAAAAAACTCGCACCGTTTGCCGCGATCAAAATTTTAAGAAAACTTTGACGCATGCCTTTTATGATCATATAATGTTTATCACACTCTAAAATGATTCAAAGGTTGATTTTAAGGTCAACGTTGAAAAAACTCGCGTGGATTTCTACTATCGAAATTTCGTGAAAACTTTGTCACATGCCTTTTAGGATCATATCATGTATATCACACTCTAAAATGGTCCAAAGGTCGATTTTAGTTAAAAAGATTAAAAAACTTGCACCTTTTTCCGTGATCGAAATTTCATGA
>CATIWQ010526105.1:0-17005 GCA_949673415.1 Euphorbia schlechtendalii
TAAGTCTTGTAGGTGTGATAAGTGTATAATTAAACTTATTATCATATTTATTTTATACAATAAACACTATAGTTTTAGTCATTTTTATACTTCATATAAAAGATTTCATGTGGTATGTAGTTGTTTTTGATGCAAATGCAAATACTAGGTAAATCTTGGGAGTAAAATGATATAAAGTGGAATTCTATGAAAAAGAGTGAAAAAAGGTGCAAAAAGATGCGTGCAACTTAAAGATTTGGCTTAGGATCAAAGCTGTCAAAGATCGGTGAAGTTACAAGGAGAATTCTAAAAAAAAGTGCAATTCACGGTCGTGACAATCATTCGCGGTCGCGACTTGTTCTTCTTCAAAATAGAAAATTGCCAATCAAAGATTCACGGTTTTGTATATCGCGATCACAACTTAGATAGTTTTCTTGTTTAATCTTCTTAACTACCAACCACCAGATAAGGATGATCAACCGCCATCAACTACCAACAAATAGACACCTATCAGAAATCAACCAATCATGAAAAGGTGCCTATCCATTGTGAATTAGATTGAAGCTTCTCAACCAATCACACTAAAGTGATGCAATCATTCACCAATAGACACGACTCTTCGTATGGATAGATGCAACCCTTTGAACTCTATAAATAGTGCTCTAAACCTTACAATTTCATGCAGTGAGATAGAGGAAAAATATTAGAGTGCATGAGAAAAATATAGTGTGTGTATAGATAGAGAATTCTCTACGTTCATAAGTGTTAGACAGAAAATGTCTAAGTGATTCGAATCCTTATTTCGATCACTAGATTTCTCTATATTCTTGAGCGATTATTGTATAAGTGTATTTGCAAATCACTTATCAATAAAAGTTTTCGTTCTTCAATATTTGTAGCATCCTAGAAGAGGTTCTGTACGAGCTAAGATAGAATTCAAAGCAAACGCAGGAATTGCGGGAATTGACGACTCCCATTAAAGAGTGGATACGATTTGATCAACTTTAGCTTTCACTTACATACCTTACAACTTTGCTTTGCTTTCTACTTATACTTTCTATTTCTAAGTTTATGATATGTCTATGTGTCAAAATGCGTATTTCGTGTTAAGTCTTTTATATTAATCAAGTTATATGCGTTGGAGTTAATTTTAAGAGTAGTTTCAGGGTTAACAATATCGTGTATAATCACTAGATCTGTGATATAACGCTATTTATTGAGCCAACATTTTTAGAATGGTAACTTGTTAAATGTGGCTATGTGAGTGCGACCCGTACTAAGCATAGTATTGACGTTGTCCAGGTTTATATAATTATCTTAATTAGTTTGTGCTAGGTTTAGAAAAGTTATTTCATGTGTTGCTCTGCAGAGAATAATTAAATATCTAGATATTTTGAACCGAGTTTGTTAGATTAGTTTAGTGAATCGTAACATCTTTGTTGAACTTGTATGTTTTCTCCGCTATCCTTATTTTGTAGGAAAAATCTATATATTTAGATTCTCTAATCTTTCATATCTATATTTACTCATTCTTCATTCTAACCCTCCTGTCCAAAATATCAAATCTATTTTATTTTCTTTATTCTGTCTTCCTTATTGATTTTAGACTTGGTTCCTTCCCTGTGGGTTCGATATCTTTTAAAACTACATCGCAACTGTATACTTGCAGTTATCATCATTTTTCTATTTGATAAGAGGTACTGAAAACACCTATACTTTACGGGAACAAGTTTTTGGCACAATTAATATATAGCCAAATCTTGCGAACAAATTATTAAACTTATCAGTAGAAAAGTGGCGAACAAGTTTTTGCCGCCATTGCTGGGGAAGGGAATAGCGTTCTAAAGATCAAATTATCGGAGAATGAGCAATTATATTTTATGTATTATTTAAATTATTTATTTTTATTTTTCTTATTTATATTTTCTTGTTATTAACATATTTTTCTTGCTTATTCATTGAGTTTTCTTTCTAGCGTGTGCATGCCAAGTACGCGTAGTTCGGCAGAAAGTTTGGCATCTTTCAAATCAAAAGTAGAATGATTTAGTAGGATAAGAAAATGAAAATAGAAGAGATAAGAGAGAAGAATGGCTGACGATCAAGAGCAAGTTGAAAATCCAAATCCAAACCAGGATCAACCTCAACCAAAGCTCATGGATTATTTTGTTCCGACCATAAACGGTAACAATCAAGGAATTGCTAGACCACCAATTGATGCGAAGCAATTTGAAATAAAACCAGAATTACTTCAAATGATTAGCAACAATGTGCAATATTATGGTCTACCCAATGAAAATCCGAATTCTCACATTGCAAACTTTTTAGAAGCTTGTGATACTTTCAGAATGCCCAATGTTCCTGAAGAAGCAGTTAAACTTCTCTTATTCCCATTTACACTCTGTGATAAAGCAAAAGTTTGGTTGAATTCATTACCGCCAAATTCAATCACTACTTGTAACCAATTAGCCCAAGCCTTTTTGATTAAATATTTCCCTTTAGCAAAAACCACAAGACTCATTAAAGAAATCGCTTCTTTTACCCAGAAAGATTGTGAATCCTTATACGAAGCCTGGGAACATTATAAGGAACTTCAGCTAGTCTACCCTCATCATGGTTTACCTCAGAATGTTATTCTACAAACTTTCTACAATGGAATAAATCATGCAACGAGAGGAGTAATTGATGCTATGACTGCAGGATCTCTTATGAAGAAAACTAGTCAAGAAGCTTTTGAACTTTTAGAAGATATAGCAAGCAACAATAGTACGTGGCTAGTGGAAAGAGCACAAGTAAGTATTACTAATCATACTCATTCACATGCTGCATCTACATCTTCTAGTTCAGTTAAAAAGGTCAATGAATTAGATTCTATTTCTATTATGCAAGCACAAATATCTGTTTTATCTAACAAGATAGATAATATGCATGTAAGTAAAAATAACCCTTTGACATGTGAAAATTGTGGTCAAATTGGACACACTGCTTTTGAGTGTAACTTTAACCCATGTGTAGGGGAGCAATTAAGTTATGTTCAAAGTCAAGGGAATACTTATAACAATAATGGAAATAGCTACAGAAATTCCAATTGGAAGTATGGTGATAATCAACAAAAGCATTACCAGAGTGCTAATAGAATAGGTCAATTAACAAGTAAAATAGACAAGTTTCTAGAGGGAGTCTGTAATAAGCAATCAGAGTCGGAAGCATGTTACAAAAAGTTAGAGAATAAGATGGATCAAATGTTTAAAAATCAATCATCTTCCATTCATAATTTGGAGATACAAGTTGGTTAATTAGCAAGTGCTATTCCATCTAGAGGGAAAGGCCATCTACCTAGTAACACAGAAGGAAATCCTAAGGAAAATGTGCATGCTATAGCCCTTTGTAGTGGTAATTTACTAGATGAACCAAATCCTTCGGGTAAGCTGGCTAATGATGTTGTCGAAGTACCGAATGAAAATCTGAGTAAGTTAAATGACAGTGCAGGAGGAAATGAACAACCTAAATCCGAAAAGGTTAATCCCCCTCAACCACCATTTCCACAAAGAATGAAGAAGAAGAATTAGGATAAACAATTCATTGATTTCATCAACAAACTTAAAGGTCTAGAAATTAATCTCTCATTTATTGAAGCCATAACTCAGATTCCTAACTACGGTAAGTTTATCAAATAACTTTTATCTAGAAAGCGTAGTTTAGAAGGAATATCAAAAGTATCTTTAACTGAAGATTGTAGTAAAATAATAACTGTTACAATGCCCACCAAACTAAAAGATCCAAGAAGTTTCACAATTCCGTGTAAACTTGAAAACATTTCTTTTCCAAAATGTTTATATGTTCTTGGGGCTAGTATAAATCTTATACCCTTATCAATCTTCATGGAGTTAAAGCTTGATGATGAAGTTAAGAGGAAAAATACGGTCTTGCAATTAGCTGACCAGTCTATTAAATGGCCTTATGGCATAGTAGAAAATGTACTAGTTAGAGTGGATAAATTTGTTTTCCCAACTGACTTTGTTGTGCTAGATTTTGCATATGATGAAAAGTGTCCTATAATTTTAAGAAGACCTTTAATGCATACTGGCAAAGCATTGATCGATGTTTTGGAAGGCAAAATTAAGTTAAGAATAGGTGATGTTACGGTCGAATTTAATAAGGGTAAAGCTGATAAATATTTGATGGATGAAGATATTTGCATTAAACTAGACTTGATTGATGCTTGCATACAAGAAGTTGTTAAGTTGGACTTCATCCATGAATACGAAGTCAAGGGGTTGAAAAACTCCATTGATCCCTAAATCTCTTATATTTTCATTATATATATAGTATAATATAGTAGATTTTAATTATTTTGTGTATATTTAAGTTAATGTGTTTTCAAAAATAAAGGAAAAGAACAAAAACTTTTGGATTTTGGCATTTCGCGACTATGACATTTATCGCGCTCGTGATCATTTTGATTTGAACTTTCTATTTTTGAGTAAGAGAGAGTCACGATCGTGACTTACTCTCTCGATCATGACCTGTGTGATCTGCACAATAGTTATTGCTGTAACAGCTATATTATAACGATTATATTTAGAATATATCCGTTGGAAAGGCAATAATTATCCTAACTTCCCTATAAATAACCTCTTTTCATGTTTTGTTTTCACAAAAACGCTTATTCTTAATCACAATCCTTTGCAAAAATCAAGTTTTCTCTATTTTCCAAAATCAAGCACTATTCTTTCATTCTGATGAAATTGAAAAAGATGAAGATTACGAGTTGACAGATATTTAGACAGAATTTACAGGATTGGATCGATACGATGTTAAAAATTAGTCCAACAGCAACATCTGAAGCAGTAGTCTTCTCTACCTTCATAAGTTTATTTCTCAAAGTCTTTTCTTTCAACATGAGGAAACAAACGTGTCGATGAAAGACTTGGAAATATTGGAGTGCGAAGTTTCGACCAAAGTTTCTGATGTATATTTTGGAATCCATCACTAGTCTGACCACACATAAAAAGGCTAGAGTTGGAGGTGCAAATATGATTTGTGGGATAATTTTTGGAGCGAAAAATCAATTACCATACCAATATAATCCAAGGGAGAAATTTAATTTTATGGGAGGAGTGTATATGAAGAGAGCAGGATTGGTAAAAGAAGAAGTAGGAAAATTTATGTTCCTACGATATGAAGTAAGAAAGCTTAGACCGACGTAAGAGTCTACTACACAAGAAAACCAACTAGACGAAGAGGATGTTAAGGAAGTTCAATTCGAGAGTGGTAATTCAAGATAAGCCTCGGGAAGTATGATTGATACTTGGAGAGGAAAGTTCGTAAAAGATGTCGACCAAGAATGCATAGACATTGCCTCCATACAGCCAGATGTTCATCAATTGACAAAATCCAACATTTCATTGAATCGGAAGTTGAATACACACTTCTGTATGTAAAATTTCAATATATCTCCAAGTCCACCAGATTCAAGTTCTAAGGAGTAAAACGGGTTCAATTTCTTTCCTTTATTTTATTTTAGATGTGTGTTTAAAAGTTTGATTTTTATGATGTCTCATAATGAGGACATTGTGTTCTTTAGTGTGGGGGAACATTAGTAAAAATCCTGTAAAATCCAAAAAAATTGAATAAAATAAAAAATCGAAGAATTTGAAAATTTTTTCTTGATATTTTTGTTAGTTATACATTATCATTTCTTATACTTTACTAACATTTGTCCACGGTTATTGTGAGTGTTAGGTATTTCAAGTTTGATGTTAGTGCACAACATTTATCAATTTGGCAAGGATGAGTGGTGAGTAACATTCGAGAGCAACATTCCAAGAAAGTTTTGATATATATTTCAATGCAACATGAATTAGTATAAGTTATATAGTTTTAGTTTAATGCTTCCGATAAGTTTAAGTAGAGTAATATCTAATGGTTTTCTTACTATGAGTTTTATATACAAATCTCAATAAGTCCTATAAGTATTGAGTGTGTTTAAAGTGTTAGGAAACTATAGCCATAATACTTTGAAATTGATCAATAAAGGATGAGGGTATTAAGTGAAAAATCAAAAGAAAGAGAGGATAACCAATGAGTTATGCAAAAGGTGAGGAATGATACGGAGCAGAAACTGCAACCATTTATTGAGTGAAAAAAAAAAAGAAAAGAAAGCATAGCATGAAAAATGGGTGCAAAGTATAAAGTACTTCAAAAACATATGCTTAAAAGAAAAAAATGAGAGAGTAGTATGGAGCATAAAATGCAACCACTAAGAGTGTTTTAGTACCTAGGTTACCTAAAAATGCCTTGAGAGAAATTAATCAAAGTGTGCTTTCTATGTCCTTTATACTTTATACTATGCTTAAGAGAAGGTAATATTCGAGTATGCATATAACGCTTATATGAAGATGTGATTCAGTTGACTCTCCATTAAGAATAAAGGTATGTAACTAAGCTATATAAATTGCACATCACTAATTTATGGGAAATTTCAAACTTCTACTTGAAATCTTTTGCAACGTGGAATGTGGTACTCACTGCAATAGTCTTTCGCCAAATGAGGTACAAACTTGTTTACCAATCTATACACTTCTATTGAATTTACCTTGAGGACAAGGTAAAATTTAAGTGTGGGGGTATGATAAGTGTATAATTACACTTATTATCATATTATATTTACACATTAAACACTATGAATTATGTCATTTTTATACTTCATATAAAATATTTCACATGGTATGTAGTTATTTTCGATGCAAATGCAGATACTAGGTAAATCTTCGAAGTAAAATGATCTAAAGTGGCATTCTATGAAAAAAGAGTGAAAAAGGTGCAAAGAGATGCATGAACTTAAAGATTTGGCTTAGGATCGAAGCTGTCAAAGATCGGTGAAGTTGTAAGGAGATTTCTGAAGAAAAACTAAATTCATGGTCGCGACAATCATTCGCGGTCATGATTTGTACACTTCAGAATTAGAAGTCTACCAATTAAAGATTCATGGTCGTGATAAACATATCGTGGTTGCGACTTGGACAGTTTTCTAGTTTTATTTTCTTAACTACCAACCGCTAGATAAGCATGATCAACCGCCATCAACTACCAATGATAAGACGCCTATCAGAAGTCAACCGATCATGAAAAGGTGCCTATCCATTGTGGATTATATCAAAGCTTCTAAACCAATCACAATGAAGAGATGCAATCATTCACCAATGGACACGACTCTTCATTTAGATAGATACAACCCTTCAAACTCTATAAATAGGGTTCCAATCCTTACAAATTTCGTGCATGGTGTGCAGCATAGATTGCAACTAGAGAGGAGTACATTAGAGTGCAAATATAGGGTTATATAGTGTGTGTAGATAGAGAGTTCGCTACGTTCATAAGTGTTAGTGAGAAAATGTTTAACTGATTCGAATCCTTTTTTCGATCACTAGATTTCTCTATATTCTCGAGCGATTGTTGTATAAGTGTACTTGCAAATCACTTATCAATAAAAGTTTTTGTTCTTCAATATTCGTTTATTCGATATTCGCAAAGAATAGCATCTTAGCGGAGGTTCTGTACAGGCTGAGACCGAATTCAAAGCAAATGCAGGAATTGCGGGAATTGATGACTCCCATTAAAGAGTGGATACGGTTTGATCAACTTTAGCTTTCATTTGCATACCTTACAACTTTGCTTTGCTTTCTACTTATACTTTCTATTTTGAAGTTTATGCTATGTCTATGTGTCATAATGTGTATTTCGTGTTAAGTCTTTTATGTTAATCAAGTTATATGCATTGGAGTTAATTTTAAGAGTAATTTCAGGGTTAACAATATCGTGTATAATCACTAGATCTGTGATATAACGCTTTTTAGTGAACTAGCATTTTTAGAATGGTAACTTGCTAAATGTGGCTATGTGAGAATGACCCGTACTAAGCATTGTATTGACGTTTTCTAGGTTTATATGATAGTCTTAATTCATTTGTGCTAGATTTAGAAAAGTCATTTCATGTGTTGCTCTACGGTGAATAATTGAACTTTTGAGTATTTAGAACCGAGTCTGTTATATTAGTTTAGTGAATCGTAACATCTTTGTTGAACTTGCATGCTTTCTCTACTATCCTTATTTCGTAGGGAAAATCTACATATTTAGGTTTTCTAATCTTTCATACCTATATTTACTCATTTTTCATTCTAATCCTTCTTTCCTAAAACTTTACCTTATTATATTTTATTTTCTTATTCTGTCTTCTTTGTTGATCTTTAGAGCTAATCCTTCCCTGTGGGATTGATATCTTTTAAAACTACATCGTAATTGTATACTTGCAGTTATCATCATTTTTCTATGTGATAAGAGGTACTGACAACACCTATATTTTTCACGAACAAGTTTTTGGCACCATTGATATATAGCCGAATCTTGTGAACAAACTATTAAACTTATCAGTAGTAAAGTGGTGAACAGAGCACCTGCACCTATTTGGAGAGGTGTGTGGTCTACCATATGGAGAAGGTAAGCAACTAAACTAGCCAGTGATGATTATGCATCGCTTGACCAACGTTACTATTGTATACCATTATGGTTACCTCATAACTGTTCTCATGAAGGACCGAGAGAAACCATGATTCTAGTAAAGAAGGTGTTGGATATGGCTCACTTCAGCAGGCTAAAGAATAAGTAGGTTCACACCCACTATAATTCGGCCCAAGACCTAAAGTTGAAGAAGGTTAGGGTGGAGCCAATGGTGTTTTCTAAGGTTGTGCTGAAGGAGGATGAAGATGGGTTCGTTGGATTTTGAGGGGTTTAGTGAAGAGACCACTAAAGATGTACCCCTATCTACTCAACTACAGCAGATCCCAACAACCGCTGCCACTTCATGATCTCTTAAAGCAAAAGCTAGCTCTCAAAGAGCTAGAGATAGCCTGGCAAAACCAAGGGTAGGAGATGCACTTGCCAGCCTCAAGCTAGGCAAAGAAATAGGCTCAAACTTAAAACTCATACTAAAAAAGAAGTTGAGGTGAAACAAAGAGCTGAGGAAGAAGAGGATGCCAAGGAATAAGATGAGACCCTACTCCAAAGAAAGTGCAAGCTTCAGGTGACTGAAGATGGGATGAGACAAGGGATCTTTAAGAAAGGCAAAGAAGACCCTGAAATCACCAAGTCTGAAGTTGTAGCTCATGAGGAGGAAGTATTTTCCAAAGTTAAGGGCACTCGGCGCAAGCGCTCTACCACCACTCACCCACTAAAGAGAAATGTTCAAGTGGTGAGCAACGATGATGATATTGGAGATGATGTGGAGATCATCAACCAAGAAGAATATGCTCTTCCCAAGTCAAGTATACCAAACCAAATTCCCACTCATCTTGAGTCACTTCCTACTCGGGCTGAATTACCTGAGGCTGATCCATCCTTCGATCAAACCGCTAAACCACAAGTACCTTTAAATCCTTTCTCCATTTGTTTTGTAAATCAAACCCTTTTCTTCTGTAAATTCTAAAATTCCCACTCCTGTAAATTCTCAAATACCAATTCCTTCTGTAAATTACCATTCTCATATACCACAAACTGTAAATTCTCTACTTTATACTCCCTCTTCTCCTATTCAACCTCAAGATTCTTTCTCACCTCCTCTTACTCCTCAAACTGACCTAATTCCTTCCCCTGTAAAAACTAAACAACCTCTTCTTCACAAAATGTATAAAATACCTCTAAACCAAACCTTTCTTCAAACCCATCCTCTACCCCTTTAGTCTCTCTGATTAGAGAAGTTCTAGAAGTTGAGATCTTCGCTTAGCATGGAAAAGAAAGTGAGGAAGGTACTAAGGAAAATTGTACAGCCAATGAAGTATCTCCCTCAAACAGCAATCCAGTCCAAGAGGACATGGCTGACTTAGCCATGTTGGCTTAGATTAGAGAGTTAGTATAGAAGAAATTTCCAACTCTCAAAACTGGCGCTGAGTTGGATGGAGTAGTAAGCCAGGTGCTACTATCTCAGTAATTAACGGACTTATCTACAAAATAGAATGTTAAGATACCAGAGTTCGAGGAGCACTCAAGTATTCCTTCTGAATCCATTTACTTTGAAGAGTTTGAAAAGATTTAATGAAGCTTATTTGCAATTCGCAACCACTTGGTGAAAGAAAGTGCAAAAAGCCTAGTGGACTAGATGGCTTTGATCCTAACTAGACTATCTAATTCTATGGCTCAACTTAGTGCAATTATCATTCCTATCCCTACGTCTACTACTCTCACTAACATGGTAGCAGGAAAGATAAAGGGTAGTATTGATGCTGTTGCTGAGCGGCTAAGTAGCTTAAACGCCATAATGGTAACTCAAGCTACACAATTTCATCAGTTTGGTGAAGTATAAGCCAAAATAAAGAAGAGAACCGATAAGAAGATAAAAAATGTGCTTAAGGAAGTAGAGGTCACCAAGGACATCGGTCACAATATGGCGCAAGCTATTGGAGAGTATGTCCAAGCTGATGGTTAATTACGATAAGAAGGTGGATAAAGTAATCAAGATAGTTGAAGAGACTGGGAAAAAGGTTAAAAAACCTTCGCTAAACCTTGATATTCTGGATGAGAAATTTGAGTTTTCTTGTAAAGTAATCAGTGATAATACTGACAATCAAGTTAAGAAGGCGTAGAAAGCTCTTTTTGAAGCTATGGGAAAGCTGTTTCCAAAGCCAACTGAGTCACCCAGACACAGGCCTCTCAATGCACAAGAAGCTTAATGTCATCAAAGATAGGATCCATGATATACGAAAGAACATAGATCAGTTGATCACCATCGGGATGCATAATTCAAGGGATATAAAATTCATTGCAAAGACAATGCACAACTTTTACCCAAGGATAATTGACATGGAGACTAAGCTATAAATGGATTTTTCTACTTCAGACTTAAGAGGTTCGCTGCAGTGCTTTCAACAGTTTGCCTGTTAAGGATTTGACCTAATGGCTCATCTCACCCGGTGTCATCATCTACTTCTAGGAGAACTTAATGATCAGGATATCATGTCACTCAAAGGAAAAAGAACAGCTTGAATTTGAAATCTCTCCAACTCTCATTGGCAAGAAAGTGGACTTCTAAACTACAATAGAATCCTTTAATCTATGCTTCGAGGACATTATGAAGGGCTAGGTAACAAAGGGGGAGAAATTAGTGGAATATCCATCGAGGATAGCTTCGTAGTATCATCACTCTTTGCCTCAAAGGTCTCATACCCTCAATCTTAACAATCTTAGTCACAATACCACTCTAATAATAACCACAAGGCAGCTCATCCTCTTCTCAGTACCGTAGATAGCTGTAGTATAGGCTAAACTTGTAATAGGGCATAAAATGTAATCACTTAGCTCAGAACACATTTTGTGTATTGACTAAGCTTTTATCATTAATGAAAAATTATAAGTTTCTATCTATCAAGTTTAGAGCTTCTTAACTTTGTATTTGTTGTATTATGTTTGTTATTTCTACTTACAAATTATTGTAGGAATATATGCAAAGACCAACCTTATAGAAAAGCTGAAGTAAGATAAATTCCCAAAATCGAAGAAAATTCTTCTAAGGGAGAGTTGAGCTGACAGAAGAGAATCCAATCAGTATGGGGGAGTCTGTGAGTAAACGACACTTAGCGATGGGCCGATAGCGTGTGAAATGAAAGGTGTAGTCCATCGGGGTGTTTAAGTTGAAAATAAAATGTACTAGGTTGGGGACTCAGAAAAGTAGATTGAGAAAACGAAAACATTTTTAGATAGGTCAAACCCTAATCCACCCTCTCTTAGTGTAGAGTCACCACCTGGATTAGCTCTTCCAAGAATTAAAGTCCTGTGAGGCTTAACGGGGGGGGGGGGGGGGGGGCAGCACATTAAGACACAGAGATTTGGGTTCGGGATAAATTGCTTATTTCTTATTGGATCACATTATATTACATCTATAGAAAACCGTATTTCGTAATTGCGCATATTCATGCTTATGTCGTTTTTGAGTTATAATGCATGATTCACTATATTTAAAAGTGATAAATTCATACATAAAATGGTAAATAAATGTGGAAAAAGTAAAGATTAAAAATTACAAAACCTCGAGGGATGCAACCGCCTACCTAATCTATAAATTACATTTCCCAAAAATAATTAAAATGCGATACCCGAAGGAAAATAAAACCCTATGCTTCCATCTAATCCTAATATACCTGCATCCACAAAGGTTAGAACATGAAATATCACAACATTTTCACATATGATCGATTTGATTTCGGCAAGGCCCATGTGGCCTAATTAAAACAAATGACGATTAAAAGTTCTTATTTTAGAAATACAAAGGTTCATTTTTATTTACATGTTGGTTTCTCATTTTAATTAGTGAAAATGCTTGCATGGCAAAGATGTAAGGGCTGTTATCCAGGAATAGGGTTTTTATTCCCTTCGTGGGGGTATTCTAATAGATATCTCCATTAAATAAAAGAAATAAAAGAAGAAGATGAATTATTGCAAC
The DNA here is from genome assembly GCA_949673415.1 of Euphorbia schlechtendalii. Classification (NCBI taxonomy): domain Eukaryota; kingdom Viridiplantae; phylum Streptophyta; class Magnoliopsida; order Malpighiales; family Euphorbiaceae; genus Euphorbia; species Euphorbia schlechtendalii. The sequence continues at coordinate 12,467 of CATIWQ010526105.1, forward strand.
AATATTTACATAATGAAAATAAAATAAAATAATCCCTAGGTTCTCATGTAAAATATGGTAGAGAAAATTACAATGAGCATGAAATAGCAGCTCTAGGAACTTAGAGGCTTACCTTTACAGAGTGAATCCACTTCGAAATACTCGCTTGACCTTTAGGAGTAATCCTTGTCATCTTTTGAGTTATTGGTGTTCGGAAAAAATGTTCGAATCAAAAGTTGTTTTTAACTCGAAAAAATGTAGAAGATCAGAGTGTTTTTAGTTTTGTATTTTTCTGCTGAAAATTTCTAGTAATGAATACTGAAAATTTTGTGAATATTTATAGGAGAAAATCTCGAGAGTCCAAAATGGAAAGAAATTCTAGCTTGGCTTGCTAGAATTTGGCGAGGAGCATCACCATAAAACTCTAGAGAGGTAAGCTTCGCCAAAGTTCTAGCAAGGCTGCCTTGCCAGACTTCTAGCGAGGCCGGTCATTGATTCCCGTATTTTTATGATTTTTTGTTTTTTTTTAATATTTAAATATATTTTTTATTTTTTTGAAAATATAATAAATTAATTTTTACCAAAATCTAATTTTTAAAGTTTTAAAAACTAATTTAAGTCCTTAAAATAAATTAGCGACGAGGAACATTCGGAGATCTCTGGATTATAAAAAATCATGTGATTCGAGGATAGAAATCTTGAAAAGCCGTCATCATTGAACGTGCAAGCTGGTACAAAATCCCATGCTCACAACTACTCCTCATGTCATAATTGCTAGTTGTATAACCAGTTTGATCACACAAAATGAAGTGGAGGGATTGAGAATATACCTAACCGGTGCGGTTGGTGACTTCTTTGCCCCCGATTGGTGATGATGTGGGCCTTCCTTTCTGGGGCCATGTCCTCATGGCATTTTCCGTTTCCTTGATGCCCCTTGCGTGCAGGCTGACCATTTCTTTCTACGATGTCCTTGAAATAGTTGGCAACCTTTTACTTCTTCGGTTGTGATTATCGTTTACCCCTTACGATTTTGTTGGAATAATGGGTGCCTAAATCTATTTCAAAGGTGATCCTTGATGGGGGGGGGGATATCCAAGCATTTCTTTCTTCAATTGGTGGATGAGACTATTCTATTCTTTAGTCATTGAGATATCCATTTCCTTCTTCGGTTGTATTTAGAGTTTCCTTAGTTGGATGTTGACTTGTTCCCTATGATAAATAAGAGAAGTGTAATGTTAGTATATTTTATTATGAATATTTTAAATATTTGATTGAGTTTATGCGAAGCAAAATTTTTTTCTCCTTCAATCAAAAATTAAAACATGATAAATAAATGAGTTTAATGGAAATTCAGGGATGTCCTGAAAACTACTCCGTTATTTTAGGAGGCTTTTATGATGCAATGGTACTATGTTGACTTTAGGCTTGAGTGAGCCATCATCTTTCCTGATGGTCATAGGTTCCTCAAGTGGAGGTGGAGTTTCTTGTTTACTAGGATGGTGTTGCCTTAGTTTGGCATCGTCTTTACCTGTAAATGACGTGATGTGAATGTAATGCATGCATGATTTTATGCACGAACTATATTTATTATATAATGTATGTAGGTCTGTTGCGGGCTTCATTGATTGAAGTGCCTTCTCTTGTGCTAGTGCGGGGTTGCCCCTAGGATTTGTCTCATTGGGGATTCCATGGATGACTCCCTCAAAGTGATGACTATGGGTTTGTTGAATCAGATTTGAGTTCACAACTTGGATTTGGTTTGAGGAGGGTCTGAATGAGTCATTGATCCCAAAATGTGTGGGCGATGATCGCTTGGAAGCTACTTGCCTGAAGTGTTTGGAGGTATAGGATGTCACGTACCATTCCAAAGATTGATATTTCTTTGGTTCTAATTTTTGCATAGACCGCCCTTACGGATTTTCAGTCTATCGAACCCGGAACTCCCTTTTAGGTTTTCAATCTTGTAGAATCATTTCTTTTTTCTTTCTTTTATTTTTAATTTTTTCATTTTTTGGATGTTTACTTGTGATATTCTACTATTAGCATGCAAGCAATCAAAATAAGCATATGCATAAAGATTCAACAAAAAATGACAATTCATTGATGAACTTAACAAGGGTATAAATGTTTCAAATGATTTAACTCCTGCCATTGATTAACCCTCTCAGGTTTTCTAACCAATGTGGTTCTCTCGATGTCCTATGACTTTCCTAAGCCGCCCTTTTCGGGCTTTCAACTCAGCGGACTATTCTTTTTCTGTTTTGAAAAGAGGCCCTAATTTTTGCTCAATTAACCGAGTGTTTATTGACAAGCTAATTTTGGTATTGTATTTTTACTGATTTATTTCTTTCACTTATGCATGAGAGTAGATGTGCAAGACTTGGTTAACTTGGTAGATCGGTCACAGTCCATGTCCACAACTTCAGTTGTTATCCCACTTAGCATTTCTTATTGATTGGTTGGTGCTCATGCTGCTTCGCTGGCTTTAGGAGTATTCGATGATGAGTCTTGATTATCAGTGTTTCCCTTTGAGTTTAATTATTCTCCAATGATAGGTGATATGTCGAAGATCAGATAGCTTGATTCATTGATGGTGAACGATTTTCATTTAATGACGTTCCTTCCATAATGTAATGATCGACCCATAAGTGTTGGTGAGCTATGTGATGAAGTTGTGGACGTATTAAAAAATCTAACTCCTTTGTTTCTTTGACATTACGCTGGTGGTTTGACCTCAATTTGTTTTGTTGACATTTTGGTCCCATTATGGCTTCGATCATTATGAACTTTGCATGCTTCATTCCCTTGATTGACTGAGTCTATGGATGTTTCATGCTTGGAGATCTTTCTATTGATCTTACGTCTTTTGTGAGGAAAATGCTATCACACGTTGTGTAAGTACATTAGTTTATCTCTCACTTTCTTTCAAGAGTCTAATCATTTGAATTTATTGTAACTGATGGGAATTCATTTATACCCAAATTAACTTCATGAAATGATGTATCGCACGTGCTAAAAACATTATGCATATGCTTATGAGAATGCGTGATGTCGTCAATAGAATATCAAGCAAGCAAAGTTCAATTTATTAAAAATTCAAAAGCCTTGTGGGAAAAGTAGCTAGAAGCTAATTTATTGCATCATCATCTTTCGGTGCTAATGCCCCCCAGACATGTCCATGGATTCAAAATGCTCCACCCTTTCCGCCTTCTCAAAAACTTCTTGATAGCTCGAAAAGATGTTTAACCCAAACATGTTCCTGTACTTGTATAATGGCAGTGCATCGTCTAGAAGCTTGGTTATCATCTCCGGTAGAGTTAAATAAGCCCGGAGCCTGATCTTTATGGCTATCCAACACGCATAGTAGGATTTGAAGCTCTCACCCTACTCTTTCCCTATAGCCTCTAGATGTTGCATTGTGGTTTCCATTTGAGAGTTGAAATCATAATGCCCCATCATAGCCTCAGCAAGGCTATAACAATCAGTAGCTATGTCTAGCAGAAGGTGGCTATACCATTCATTGAATGGGTGGCCTAAGGTGATGACAATGAGCTTAGCCATCATCCGTTCGTTGACCCTTAATGCTCTCATCACCTTCTGATGATGCGTTAAGTAAGCGCGCAGGTCACCAGATCCCACATACTTTTCAAACTGCGGCATTGCAAAGTTTAGGGCAAGTTGTCTTCATCCTTGATTGTTGTGAGAAGATGACATGGAGCGGTGGGCCGAGAGTACACAAAATGAGAGGCGCATTCCACTAGGGTGTTTGAGAAAGGGGCGCGTCGGGTCGCGGACCTGGGAAAAGGTTTTGAAGAGAAGGTGAAAATGTTTATTAAGATCTGTTCGAACCCGAATCCACTGTCTCTTAGTGTGGAGTCGCCACTTGGATTAGCTCTTTCGAGGAATTAGAGTCTTGTGAGGCTTAATGTCTGGGGGATGGCCCACCAAGACACAGAGATTTGGGTTCAGGATAAGTTGCTTATTTCTTATTGAATCACATTATATTACATCTACAGAAAATCGTGTTCTCTTAATTGTGCATATTCGCACTTAAGTCATTTTAAGTTTGAAATGCATGAGTTAACACACATGTGGAAAGCAGTAAATCCATATGTTAAGCATTAAGTAAATGCAGAAAAGTAAATTAATAAATTACAAAATATAGGGGATGCAACCGCCCGCCTAATCTATTAATTACAATTCCCGTAAAAATACTTGCAATACCCACTAGTGCAGAACAGGCTTTTAGGGACGGTTATTTTGGGCTTTTCCGGACGGTTTTGAACCGTCCACACAAGTCACGACGTGATTGGTTAGGCAATAATGCGGATAGGAGGTATTGCAGATGGTTCACATTGATAACCGTCCGCAAAAGTCTGTAGTCTGATTTCAGAAGACTATCGCGGACGGTTCCATAGAAAGAACCGTCCGCAATAATCTATTGCGGACGGTTCTTTTGAAACAACCGTCCGCAATAGTCTATTTAGAAGACTATTGCGGAAGGTTGTTTCAAAAGAATCGTCCACAATAGTTTTTTTTAAAAAAAAAATAATTCAGTTT
>CATIWQ010526141.1:0-32613 GCA_949673415.1 Euphorbia schlechtendalii
ACCAGCTGCTTATAAATGAATAAAGCCTTAGTTTCGGCTATCTAATATCCAAAACTATCTCCCAAATAAAATTCAAATAAATAAACAATATCTTAACAATATTGACCAATAATAGTTGAATATAATAAAGGACAAATGAAATAGATAAAATCTCAACATTATCTAAACAAATCAAGTATCGAAAATCCATAATAATTATCCACAAGATTAGTTAATTAACATCCAATAAATATCACACAAAATCTGCAAATTAATTTATTTTTCTTCATCATCAACATAGAAGTTAACAATTGGGTCTAGATATTAAATATTTCTTAGACGTAAAACATTTATTCCAAAATTTTTATAAAAACAACAAAGCTCATACGATTTTTGAAAACATTTGTTGTAATCCAGTTCATTTTACATATGAATTTTTGAGAAATTATAAATAAAATAAGTTCGAATTCTCAAACAATAATCCAAATAATATTGAGCGGCACGTGTGGAGCCGTGAGAATGGACGAGAAAAAAGTTGTCGGACATATATAAGCAAAACCTTTGGAGTTGGACCTTTGCCTTGTAGTTTATAATTCATTAATTTGTTAGGTCAAAAGCCATTTCTTATTATAACAAATATCACTATCACTCCCTCTCCGCCTCCACACTCTATACAACCCCTGGAGAAACTCACCCGATATGAGTAAACCCGGCGGCCGTAAAGGAGGAGGTGGCGGCGGCGGTGGAGCTGCTTCTTCTAGGGTTAAGATCCCCGATTCCGTCCGCCCTACCATTCTAAGCATTCGGGAGATCACAGGGAAACAACACACCGACGACGATATCTACTCTGTTCTTCGAGAGTGCTCTATGGATCCTAATGATACTGCGCAGAAGCTACTTTATCTAGGTCTATACAAATCTATTTACGCTTTGCTGTTTTTTCCAGTTCTATTATTTAGGTTTGACTAGTGCTTTTTTGGTTCGTGGATCGTGATCTGCTTATGCGTGATGTTTAAGTTGTCGACTTGTATGGTGTTTACTTAGACAATGAGCTTTTGAAATCAGGGAAATTTAATGTGTTTGTTTGGTTTCATAGATAATTTGAATCAGTGAATCAGCTACGCTTCACCTTTTTCCCCACTTATGAAAATGTAGAAAGTTTCTCGGAACTGTAAGACTCGAGCATTGTCATAAGATAATGATTAAGTTAAATCCCCTTATATATTTTTGGTTCTTCTCAATTGCCTAGAAAGTAAAGCTTTGTGGGCGCAGTTAATTGAAACAGTAAGTGATGCCATTTTATGCCCTCTGCACTATTAATTGGGTTTTATCGGGAGGAGATAGGTGTTTTGTTTGTTGTTGTTGTTATATCATTATTATTATTATTATTTTATAACGTTCATATTAGCTTATCTGTGACCAACCTTGAGCCTTCTAAAGAGAATTTTTTCGCTGGCAGATACGTTTCATGAGGTTAAAAGAAAACGAGATCGGAAGAAGGAGGTAAATCAGGTTATATGTCTTGTCATTTCACAGCAGTTTTGTTCTGGAACTATCTATGACATGGGAATGATGGAATGCAGTGTTTTCTTTTTTTTCAGCTAAAAGTTCTTGCTTAATCCTGTTATACAGCATGTCCCCGTTTAGAGAGCGGGGAAGCATTAAATTAGTGTTATTTTCTTGTTTCCAAAACATTCTCACTTGTTTGAGCAGCTTGGGTTAGTGTCTCTGTGTCATAGTTCTATTCCTTATATATTCTAAGGAACTTGTGTGAACTATTTCAGCCTTTGTCTAATTGCATCTGTTTATGGACTTGCTTGCTAAATATTGCTGTCAAGTGATGTTTAACTGACTCTTGATAATTATGTTAAGTGTTTTTTTAACTTTACAAACATGAAGAAGAAGATTTAGAATAATTAAGAATTAATACAACTGGTCTACACTTGACGTTCCGATATTGAGATTAGTTAATGCGCAGGTTGAAAAGTATTTTATTCTAAGAAACAATTTTTTTTCTGAATTACAGAGAATTAGATAAATGACCTCAAACAAGTCTTACATGTTCTTTTGATATCTGTTTTCAAACCATGCAAAACAATTCATTAGTGATCTTAATAAATTACTGCAATGAAAATACAATCTAATTTAATGTTAATCACCTGGTTCTGTTCTGTTCCTCTGGCATCCGCGAATGCTTGATAATACAAATCTGTGTTGCTGCAGATCTCACAGACCTTTGGCACCTTAAATCGAGGATCTAGGAGCGGTTGGGGAAACAATTCCGCAAAGCATGTCAATAAAGGTAGTTTCTTGTGCACAATTGAATTTTCAATTTAAATAGCTCTTTGCATCTAGTATCTGCTGTAATCTCACCCTGAGCCTGAATCCTTTTATGATTTCACCCTAAATCTTTTCATAAAAAAAGTCCTTAAATAGCATTCCATGACAACTTAGATTTTCTTGTAAAAATTTAACAGCTAAAGAGGAAGGTTTGATTGAGGGATTTATCATATTAGATGATACCTTGAGTGGCAGGATGGTGAGAGTTTCTGAGGATTAGGACCTTGCAGTATCAATTAATGAACTTGCAAGCTTATGATATAAACAAGTATTGAGGTTTCAGTTTAAATTCGAAACTTGAAAATGACTTATTTAAGCATTTTGTGCTTTAAAAAGTGTAGAAATGCATGCTATCAATGGGCTTTATGTTCCTAAATATTTTGGGTCACTCCTATCATTTGCTTGGCTTTCCTGTAAAAAAAAGATAAGAAGTCCGACTATTGGAATAAAACTAGTCATGGTTAGCAGAAGCTAAGATATTGATTATACAGTCAAGATTTGTTTTTGTTGTTGCTGGTGTTCCTTCATTGTTGGCTCCCCTTCTGCAATCAATTTTCCTTGGAGAAGATTATCCTTAAATTTGAGAGTTTCGGTTTTATAGAAGTTGACAAATATTTTGGAAACGAAATGTGCAACATTTGCAATTTAAAATTTGACTTCCTAATTTGCTATCTCATATAGTCATATGTGAAAATTCTCTCACCTACTATCTTACAACACAAACTTCCCTTAGCAAGAACTGAGAAGGCAAGCAGCTTAGAATTTGACCAATCAATCAACTTGGTAGATGTGTTTCTGTGGTAGTTTGACTTATGCGTTTCTTTTGTCAGATGTTGTGGGTGGTAGGAATGCAATTCATCAAAGGGATCATGGACCCTACCAAAAGACAGAGAGAGGTCCTTCAACCTCTTTGGCGGTGAAGGAAAGAGTAAAGAGTAATGCAGCTGACCCTGAAACCAAGTAATTTCATCATTTGATCTTGTTGTTTTATGTCTTTTAGCTTCAATGCGATTTTTGCTTGTCGTAAAAATTCCCTTTATATTCTATAGTTTTTGAAAATCTTGTAACTCCTCTCTTATTGAAAGGAAAATACTGCCTTATATATTGTTTACATTGAAAAGGATAATCACATCATATGCTTCTGTAGAGCTTCAACTTTCATGCCTAACGGGCCTTCAAATGGAAGTTTTGGATGTGGCCCCCTCTATCCTGTTGGCAAAGATGCCAATTTGATCCATGATATACCAGATGATGATGTAAAGAAGCTTAGCTCTCTGTCTCTGCTACGTGGTGTACCTTCATCTACACCTGATAAAGTTTTAGAATCTGTTATTCAAGAACAGCAAGGAATTCTCGCATCTCCAGCTTCTTTATCTGGTGTCTATTCGTCTGCTTCTGATCCTGTATTACCACCTTCTATAGCCCGGAATCTTGGTGCTGTGGGTGCTATAAAACGTGAAGTAAGAAGCCAGCCAAGTGCTGTAGAAAACAATCATATTCAAGGAGATAAACATATATCCCCCTATGTTGAGACAGAGGTGCCTAAGATTGAAATGCCAGCTTCTACCGTTATTTACACTGTGAATGAGAAAACTGAATCTGGAAAATTAAAGGCTGCAGACATGAACGGGGTATCTGAAACTCCAAACCATTCTCTACCCACTCATAACAGTTTGTTGGCTAATCTGCCTGCCTCTGTTGTTGATGATATCCCTCAAGCAAAAAATTCAGATGTCCCTAATAAAGGTACTGTTTACTTTATTTTCTTTCCTTTTTACAGCTTCCTAATTTGATGAATGATATTTGTATCCAATTTCTGAACCCTTGGTCTGGTATAAGGGAGAGCATTGGAGTCAGTGGACCCTCAGTTCTTGTGACACTTAAGGAAACTTAGGGGATAGAACTGATCACTTCAGTTCAAAAACCGAATTGAACTATAAAAACTGAAAACCTAGTTACAAAAAAATCGGGAACCCGAACCCAGTATCAATCTTAATAGTATTTAATTTGGTCCGAACAGACCTAAATATTTCGGTTTGGTTTTAAAAACCAAAATTATCGAGGCGTAACGTCGAACGGAGTGATTTTTTTTGCTTTCATTTCGTTTTATATCTCTATTAGTTTGATTAAGATATTTTAAATTCAAAATAATATTTGCATTTCTGTCTTTTAAAAACTCAATAATTCAATAATGTTCATAAAATGTACAATTAAAATTTCAAATATAATTAGTCACATTATTATAAGTAATCCCATTCTAATGTATAAAACTTAATTTTTGTGTGAATTTTCAATTATACCAATGATGTTAACGAAGTCATTCATTTCAATTTTGTTTCTAGTATTGGTTTCATGTGTATATTCATCTGTATAATATATTTGTAAATTTTATTATTAGCTTTTTAATTTTTTTATATATATAATTTGGTGATTGGTTCTTGGTCTATCTGAACTTTTTCTAAGAACCTAGAGCCGAACCGAATACCTATATTATAGTATATTATATCATAACCAAACCAAATAATTTGGTCTGTTTGGTTTGGTTTTGTGTAGATCGATTTTCGGATCTCTAGAAGAAGGAAGGTGGATATTTTTTGCTTTTCTTGAAAAGGTTGTCTTGTATTAATTTTTGATGTTGCTTTTACAGCTGTTGTCACATTAGAGGATGAGCAAACCAAAAAGAGTTCTACGTTGTTACCTGAGCAAAGCATCACCAATGGACATGTTATATTTCCAGATCACTTCAAAGTCCCAGAAGCTATGAAAAGTGGGTTAACTTTTGGAAGTTTTGACTCTGATTCTGGAACTGAAACAAAATATGGCAATGATAATGGCTGGGAACTTAACTCTGTACATGCTGTTGAATTTTTACATGGGAAAGATGGACCTGCTAGGGAACCTTCTCCTAGGTTGGTGATCACTATATTACGTTTGTAACTCAATTCTAATCCTCTCATATGAGCTTTGTTTTTGAAGATCTTTTCCTAAATTAGAATTTTAGAATGATCAGTTTATTTGTTATGTTGATTCAGTTTAAAACCATAACTAAAACTTAAAAAAGAAAAAAAGAATATAAACTTCTGTCCTCAATTTTAATACCTACCTAAGATGTATGTTTAGCCAAAAACTTTACCTAGACTAGTGTTATTTTCCTTTTCGATGGATGATTTTGCCCTGGAATGGCTATTAGACTGAATGGTTTTTCAAAATGTATATGTTCTTATTCACAAATGCTGTAATTATCTTATTCCTTTTATTTTTGTAGCTTTATACTGATTTCAACCTTATATGCAATGCGATAGACAAGTTGATTGATCAAACAGATAGAAATAATAAAATACACGTAATTGAGATTTTTTGTTGCATTTTTTTGAAAAATTTGCAAATCAATTTTTTTATAAATTGCTTCCAGCGATCAAAGCATCTCTTCAACTATAGAAGATCATCCCGATCAACCAGAATCAGCCCAGGTGTTCGACAAGGTACCTAAGCCAGAAAGTGATGCTAATCCTGCTTCAGACCCAAAAGTTGATAAACAAGCACAGGAAACAATTTTGATTTCTGAAGGCCATCAGAACCCTAGTGTTCAAATTGCTCCAAACTATGGTTATGATATCATGCCACCAATGCAGGCAGGACAGTTTGTACAGTTTGAAGGGCATGAGGTCCAGGCACGGGATGTCTCTCGTCTTGCAGGTTTAGTTGTAAGTTATCTGTTCACTCTCTTGTGGGAGGCTCCAAATTATGGTTTTTTAATCTCTTGCTTTTATAGAACTGATTTCATTGAGACTTTGTTCATGAATCACACACATTGGGAAAATCTCAAATTAGGATCAACCAAAGGGATATTTGGTTACTCGGATTTTATTTCCCTCGTTATAGCTGACAATATTTATAGATTGTGAAGAAATATCAATAGCATGCGAAACATACATTGACTAATCAAATAGAGGATTTAAACCTTAAGAGACTCTTTAATTAAGAAGTATAAAGGCTTGCATGCAATGATACTTATACATAGTGTTTAATTTGCAAACAATTAACACCTGGTAGAAGTGCATGAATAGCAAAAGCAAAATGCTTTTGTTTTACTTTAGGTATTAGGCTTGCAGATTTGGATATTTACAGTTGAACTGTGTAGTTATGCTTGCAATTTTCTTGTTATATGCTTATGTCAAAGTGTTTTGATGCTGTTTTTGTCAAAGTGTTGAGACATCATATTTTATGATGGATTTCGTCGATGTTCTGATCTAAAATGTTTCATCTCGAAATGGCAGAACGATAACCCGACCACCTCATCCAGTCCAAGCCCAAGTCCATCTCCAACTCCACCAGCGCAGAACCTAGCCGCTTCTCCCCAGCCAATTCTCTTTAGGCCGCCATATCCACCTAACTATTTTCCATATGGCCACTACTACAACCCTTACTTTTTACCTCCCATGCATCAATTCCTGAACCAAAATGGACTTCCTCAATACCCATCAGCTGTTAATACATATCTCGGGCCAACTGCTGCTGCCCAAGGAGTAAAATTTCCTCTTCCACAATTTAAGCCTGGAACCACCAATGGAACCCCAACTCCTGTTGGGATTCAATCTTTATATGCTTCATATGGCTCATCTCCTATTGGTTTTAATCCTGGTCCACCTGTGACTTCTGGTAACACTGCTGGCAATGAAAATTTAGCAGCATCACAGTTGAAGGAAAGCCAAATCTATGCAACTGGACCGCTGGTTGGTTTCACTTCCTCTTTTCCAATTTTTTTTTTCAATTGTCCTTCCTGCATGAATGATTTCATTTGATACAATTGCAGTCCCCTTTTTTGCAACTTAAGGCTAGAGTTTGAAATGTTAACCCTGCCATATAATCAGTGTTGTTAAAGGCGCGCCTCAAGCGGCATACCTCAGGTGAGGTAAGGGGTTCATCAGGCACACCTTTTGGTGTGCCCCTAGGCGCACCTGGGAGACAATTTGTTTTTCCGGGAATCAAACTTGCTTTAATGTGTTGTTCATCTATGTTTAAGATTTTTAATGATAATTGAAGGCTAGATATTCCTAATTAAATTCCTATCATGGCTGGATATTTTTAATGCAATATGTGAATTTTACATTTATAAGTACATGTAATAAATCTCTTAGCTCTTTTTCTGGAACTGCTATGGCATTTAACTTCTCTTTTTGTTATCCCTGTTACATCCTGGATTATTATTAGAGCACAGAATTTCATGGTATGTTGATAAATGAGCAAGTTTAGTTGATTGATGTCTTCTAAAAGACAAAATAAGAACATATACTGCCAATTAGAGGTTTGTCTCATATTTGTTACATGCTAGAGAATTGCTGAACTTTGTTTATCTTCTGTGTGCCTTACGCCTTAAGACATATATGTATAAGTAGCAAATATGCATAGGATCTACTCTGAGTTGTAATGACTGTATACAAGAATGTGCCATGATCATCTTCTGTGAAAGCGATATTTGTCATTTTATGTTTCTGTTATTTGGCATGGCATTGCAGAGTGATGTTTCGGGTTGGATTAGTGCGGCAGGGCAAGATGCATCATCAAACCTGCACCTGAATTCATTATATCACGTGACCCCACAGGGACAGCACGTTGCCTTGACCCCTGGTCATGGACCGTATCCTGGAATTTACGCACCGATTCAGACAATGGCTGCCCCATCAACACTTGTCCAACAAACTCAAGGATCTGCAGCTGTTGAAACCATGGGAAACCCACCCAGTGCTTTTCAGCACAACCAACTCGCACACTTGAACTGGAACGGTACTTATTCTCCCCAATGAAAACAAAGGTTAAGTCTCGGAATGCTTGTGATCTGAGTGTAAATATGAAGTGCTGCCCGTGCAATTTTTAGGCTAATATCATAAATGGGGAAAAAAAATTGCTGACTCTTTATATTCTGGACAGGTATAGGTTTTTTCATTGTTCCGCTTGTTAGGTCTCGTTCCCGCCATATTTTTTAGATTGTTGGTCTTGGATAGTGGTTTTTTCAACTGTTGTTTTACCGAAACTTGCGATAGGACATTGAGGAATCGATGAGAGGTGAGATTTGCTAAATTTTTCCATGTCACATGTCTCACCTGTATATTAAATTTTGGGAACATTTAAGTATACAATTGTTATTGATGTGTCGTTATATGTTCTTATCATTTGATCAGTATATTTTTGCTAGTTTTTTCAGAAAATATGGTTTTCTTCAATATACCCGTTTTTTTTTTTTTTTTGGTATCAAAACAATTTATAAATTTTGCAACTAACAAACTGTTCTCTCATTCACATGTATAAATGTCCAGAGACATTATAATTGCTAGATATTGCAACTATATGGCAAGTTTCCTCCTAATACTATTCTTGTTTGCTTTCTTCTAGCCTTTGAAGTATTTAAAACAATTCTTTAATTAGTTTACAAATTGTATTAGATTGTTGGGGTTTTTTTTATTGGTTGTGTAAGTTAAATTCATAAATAAAAATTTGTATTGAATGATTGAATTGGTAATAAATTGAACTTCACATGTGAAGATTCAACCTCCGAGGTGAAAAGTTGCACCATCTTAAAGTTGTGAATTGTGATTATATCATTGTGTTACTATATAAAAGGTGCAAATATTTGTATAAAAAATTAATCTATTGAAGTTCCTGTTGATTGATCAAAATTCCTATTATTACCTTTCCTACAACTTCATCTGAAAATCCTAAACTGCAACTGCAGTACTGGTTGGGTTCAAGTTTGCAGTATCTTTATCATCTAGCAAAGGTTCTGTTTTTGGTTTCAACAAAGGTAAAGTCTGCTTATTTGACTGTTCTACTGTCTCTTGTAAGCTGAGAGATGTATAAACGGTCATCCCAAAAAGTGCCGTAACTGCCCCGGCAATGCTGACAAATCCCGGATCTGAACTAAATATCAGATATCCTCCTAGTAGTATCACACATGTCTTAAACTGTCCTAAAACTACATGAGAAGTTGCCGATGTCGCCCTGCATTCAAAAAAAACATTGTTAACAATCAAAACTCCGTAAACCCAAATCGGTCTATATAACAAAGAAAAAATCTATCATTTTTTTAAGCTCACCCGAGAGCCAAAGCGCCGGACCATTGCAGTAAAAATCCAAGCACGGCAGATATAAGAACCGCCGATGAATTATGAATATCCCATTTAAATGATAAAACTCCCGGCGGGTCTAGCCATGGCATTAACGCCAATAAAAACAACACTGTCACGGGTGTCGTCTTCCACATCAATCTGCAATTGTTTAATTTTATACGTTAAAATATCGTTCGATTGATCAGAAGGAAAGGAAATGTGTGTAATGTATATTTATATAGTTACGCGAGGGCGGTCCAATTCGCTTGTTGTTGCAGATTTGACCACAGAATTTTATTGATGGCGCTTGGAATTATCCATATCACCGCAATGCAAGCCCCGAATAGATTGAACTGTAAATCCGTAACCGTCGCAATCGCCACGCCTATCGAAACAATCGCTAGACAAAAAACCTGAAAACAACAATCAAGCGGTTTCGTAGATTTTACAGATGTGAATAATTTCAAAATAGTTGCATCGAGATCTAACCTTTTTGTAAGAAATCGTTTTTCTAAACAACACGAACTCTGCAAGAACAATCGTAGGCGTGACTGCGATTTTAGCCATCTGATAGAAACCAACGCTGATCATAAGCAGAAGAGTAAGTAAAACAACACTAACAAACAAAAAAAGTAAAAAACACTAATCAAATAAATCAAACAGTAAAAAAAAACCGAAACCTGTTATGCTTGAGACTGGTATTCGCAAGGCCGGAAGCAAAAGACATGACTACCCCTAAAGAGAAGATAGAAGTAAAAGGAGTGGTTTTGGTCGGAGGCGAAATTGGGAGCAAAGACAATGCCTTAAAAACAGCCAACAAAAACCAAGCAGTAGTGTAGTGAATCAATGTAAGAAAAATTGGGAAGTTAAATCCAGCTCTCCCCATCACCTGTAACACATAATAACCAAGATTAAAACCTTTAAACTCAGATTTTTTTGAAAAACAAACGGAGAAAAAGAACTAACAATCTTGTTAGTCATAATAACAGAAACAGCGACAATGAAATTGAAAGTCATGGCCACGACAGGTCCACATAAGCGTTGCTGTTGTCGTTTCGCCCCTTCTGAAGTTCGAAGATCATTGTATAAAGTTCCTCTAAATTCTTCCAGTGCTCTCCCTGTCAATTTCAACATGATTTTGTAATTACACTAATGATCACATATAGACAGAAATAAACAATAATGGTATATGAATCACGAAGAAAAAAAATGTTTATGAGACTCACAATACACATCCAAATGGATATCAATGGCAGGCAAATTAATTTCATGATCAAGACAAATTAACTCGAGTTATACAATAATTTAGTTTTTATTGGGATCATCAGAACCCTTAATAAGCATAGCAGTTTCAATATAACAAAAATGATGAACAAAACTCGAATTTTTTAAAAAAATGATAATAGATCTGAATGATAAAGAACCTGTTTCTCCGGCGTCGCTATCTTTCCTTTTGAAGCTAAGCTTGGTGGTAGTGATCCCAAATAAAAATGCAAACAACCCCATAACTACCAATTTCCTTTGATTGCATATTCAAACACATCATTCTAATGAATTCGCCATTTAAGAGCTATTTTAGTATTAAAATCCTAGAAATGAAAAAAATGAGGAGGTGGTTGAGAGATTTCATGTAAGTTGGAAGTCCTTCATGTTTTGAATGGTTTGTTATGCATATTAAAGCTAAGGATCATAACAAAATCTTATTTTAGTAAAATTGTTTGAATTATATTTTTTTTTAATGATTTATTGCCACGTATATATTTTTTTGTTTTGGTTATGATGATTTTCTGACTTGGCAAGAATTTGGAAGTATAGGCTGGTGAGAGTTGGAGGATTATAGTATTGGTACCAAATTAAGTTGGTGTAGGTTTACTCACAAGTTAAGCAAGCATCATTTACGACATATTTGGATCGGTGATTATGATGTTTTTGGTGATTTTGTGATTATGAATTGTTTTATAATTGATATATTGCTAAGGAGTCAGTGTAAGACCGCATCTCAAAGAATCCGCAGCCTATTTCAAAGTTTAGATTGTATCACAGATAACAATCGAGTTTTCACGATTTATGCATCGTTAAAAGATCGATAATAGAAGGTTCGTAGGATTTTTCTGTCGTATGAGAAGCATGGAGAAAGAACAAAATTTCATCAAATCATAAATTCGTTCAAATGGATGCATTTATGGAGGAGAAAACAAGTAAAATATCTTGTTTAGTACATAAAAAAGAAATTCATACAACTAAATTCTTATATTTGCAGTTAGGTTAATAAAATTTATTTGTTGTCCAATTTAGTCTAATTAATCACTCCCTCCCTTTCTAAATAATTGTCACTTTAAGGTTGTTTCCCAATACCAATGTCACATTAATTAAGATAACAAAAATACCTATTTACCCCTATGACTTTTGTAAATTTGAAAGTTGATTGGATATTTTATTCATTTTATCATTTTCAATATGCATTAAATAAAGGTAAAATGGACAAAATGTACATTGAAAACCTAAAACGACACTTATTTAAAAAAATTTCAAATACCCTGAAAAGATAATTATTAAAAAAGGGAGGCAGTACATTAAAATCAAATCATTTGACTTGATTGACTTGATCACGTTCAGACCAGTTATTTCCAGCACGTATAGTTATGAATTTTATAACCTTTTGGGTGAAGTAAGGTTTAAAAATTATTGAGTTTTTCCTATATAAAAAAAAGTTAATGAGTTCTCTGCCAAGTCATTTGATAATTTATTGCTAAACCATGATCAATTGGAATATTACAAACTAATTAAGGGTTCTATTACCACACTGTAAAAAGTGACATTAACCAGTTGAATTTGAAATTCTTGGATCCTATGTTTCACAGACGAACTTGGACGTTCTTCTGTCCCCCAAGAAACAATTAAGGTGCATTTGGGAATTTGAGAAATGGATCAGCAAAAATCCCATTTGGAATTTGAGTTTTATCTTGAATCCACCACTTTTTTATTGGACAAATCCCAATAAAAAAGTGTTTTATCTTGAATCCACCACATTTTTATTGGAAAAATCCCAAGATTCAAATGATGAAAATGACAAATTAATCCCTGTATAGCTCTAAACCACTCCAAAGTCAATTGGCGAGAATGAGAAAGTCCACTGTCTCATTTAAGTTTGACGTTGCTTGTTTAGGGGTAAATAAAAAAAAAATATCTGAGGTTTCGTTTGTTTTCAAAAAAGGGTATTGAAATGTTTCGAACCGTTAACAAAATAAGAAATTTTCCTTGCTGATGTGGCGAGAAACATTGTCATAAAGACCTCATTTTCTCAAACTTCTTCCCCTTTAAAATCTTTCCCGTCAAAATGCCGATGAACAAAGATCCATCTACTTGTACTCTCGCTCCGATGATCAGAAATATTGATTCAAGCAACTGGAAGCCATAGAGGTCCAGACTTCATCATATCCTTCATTATACACACACATACATATATATGTGTATATATAATTAACATATAAATTTAATAAATCAAATCA
Source organism: Euphorbia schlechtendalii (assembly GCA_949673415.1). Classification (NCBI taxonomy): domain Eukaryota; kingdom Viridiplantae; phylum Streptophyta; class Magnoliopsida; order Malpighiales; family Euphorbiaceae; genus Euphorbia; species Euphorbia schlechtendalii. The sequence goes on from CATIWQ010526141.1 coordinate 12,932, forward strand.
AGGAGATAAAAGAAATAAGTGTGATTAATTTGGCGTGACTCAATTCATACATTTCTTAAAGTAATGGTGAGAGTTCTCCAACCTCTTCAAAATCCATGTTTATAAAAGAAAGGGCATTTATCGAAAGATTACTATTTTTCTAAGCTATTTGCAACCCATGTTTATCAATTTAAATATTAGCTCACTTTAAATTTCCTAAATACGTAAAACTCTTCCATCCAAACTTAATTACAAACTTATGTTTCACGTTGAGATCTGCTTCTCCTCCTCTTCGTCCATGGCTTCCCTCCTCTTCATCTATGACTTCCCTCCTCACGTTCAGATCTACATCTCCACCCAAATTCTTCGTCTATAACTTTCTTCCTCTTCCAATCACATCTTCTCCTCCTCCTCTTTTAATTGCATATCATCCTCCTCTTATCACTGTTTCTCCTTTAGTTTCTGCGGCAACATACGTTGCTCCTCCACTCATCGACGTTGCTCCTCTAGTCATTGCTCCTATTCTTGCAATTTCATCTTTGTTCTTCCTTTTCTTCTGGTTTTGTTTGTTTCTGTTGAAATTGGTATGATTTTATCCAGGGAAGAAGATGAGTAGAGGATTTAATTCTTTTGGCCCATCTATTCAAAATCTAACAGATTTGTAAGATTATGCATTCCAACATGATTTCAATGGGTAAAGTGTTGTACTAGGTTTCTAATAGATGTTGAGCTAAAATACATAGTATTTGAAAAAAAACAATCTACTAGAATCATACTAGAAATCTCGTACAAGATATATAAACAATCTAACATATTTTTTAATAGATTCTTACATATTTTTTTAATAAATTCTAACATATTTCTAAAAGATTTCTAGCATAGAAGACGATCCTGTAAATAAATTTCGGAAAATTTTAATTTAAAGTTATTTTTTTGTAAATATTTTATGTAAACTAAACAATTATGTAACTAGCCCAAAAAAATAAGTTCTCATCTTCAACGAAAACAAGTTCTCGCTTTAACACCTTCTCCTGCCACCTACTACTCCTTCGCCGACTCTCACTTCGGCTATCCCTTCACCAATTCATGCTTTGTCAACAACTTCATGTCCGGTATTTTCAGTCATTCTTGGCGGAAATATTCTCGTTGTATCTTCCTTAGACTTTGGCTAATTAGATTTTAATTAATTCATTTGTAGCAAATTATTTTGTGGATCATTTACTTCAATGGACATTTGAGACTTGCTCTTTGTTTCTTCACTATTTCCTTACTTTTTGACTTTTTTAATTTAATTTATTTTTGTATTGTGATTGTTGACTCTTTTATTGATTTTTCTTGTTAGTGTGTTTACGTCCGCAATATGTTCGATGAAATACTTCACCTGAAGCAAAAGCTTTATACTACTCTTATACTTAGTACAAGGCCTTCATGTCATGACTTTTTTCATGGGAAATTATATATTGTTGCGAACATAAAAGAGAAATAGGCTATATAAGTACATTATACCAGGTATAAGCCCATCAAGTCGTTAAAACATATTGTTTCACCAAAAGCCTTATACCACTCTTAGACAAAATATAGGGCCTCACGTCACTGTTTTTTTATGGAAAAAAGTGTTGTCGTGAATATAAAGGAGAAATTGAAGACATAAATTCTTGCTCTTGGTTTTTTGTATATGAAAAATCATCTGTTATTTGGTTGTCTCATGGATCTTTGTAATGGTTGGAATGCAGAGATATCATGATTATCGTAGAGATTTTTATGTTGTTTGTATACGCTCGCAACATGTTTGATGAAATGATTAACTTGAAACAAAGGCCTTGTACCAAGGTATAATGCTTAACTTGATATTTTTAGTTTTGATTTTCTGGATTTTTTTATTGAATGGATTTTGATTTTGATAAAGCAGGTGATGAGATAAATTGTGTGTGAGAAGGAGAGGGAAGATAAGGGGAAGACGAGAGAAAAAGTTTCTCTTGACTAATCAACTATAGCCACGTTAGCTGACAACTAGGATTGAGAGGTTAAAAGTGATTCGTTTTTATCAACTTAAGAGGGGCAACTAGAACTTTTATAAGTTTAGGATGACTTCTGTGAAATATCAAATGAAATAACATCTTTGGCACCCTCTTTGCTTGTCACAAAATATGCTCTTTTGTTCTAATGTATTATCTCTTAATATATTTTATTCATTTTATTAGCGTACCTAATAAACATCTTATCAATTACGATACTTTTTATATAATTACTTCCAGAATTATTTTACCATGCATTGTTTTGAAATTGCAGTTCCATGCATAATTTATATTTACCTTTCCATAAAGGACGATAGGTCCCTTTATTATGTGATATAATTAATAATTATATACTTTTTAATTTCTGTATTTGCTTGTTTCCTGTCCCAATAATGAGCTCACTGAGCTGTGGTTGATGAATACTTTAAATTTTAAATTAATTTTTTTCTTAAAATTTTTTATTAATTTTAATTGATGATTTGGTATAAAAATATATATACTTTGCTTTTCAAACAAAATAATAAAAAATTATTTCTATGTTGTTCAATCCGGTTGTCATAAATATCTCCTAATAATTAATTCAGAAATTGTTCTAGAATTCATTCAGTAAATTTGGATGTTATATTAGAATAAAGATGATCTTATACATTACATGTTCTATCCGACTGTCACAAATATCTTCAGCAAATTGTTTATACTTTTTTTTAAATATGATGTGCCATAATTAATGTTGTATATATCAGAGATAACTATTTTTTTAAAAAAAAAAAATTTGCATCATGTAATCTTACATTATATGAAAAGAAAAATCCTCAACCTACACCGGATGTGACTCGAACCTAGGACCTTTTGAGTCCACAACTTCCGTCTTAACCACTAGGCTAAGATCTCAATCACATATTAGAGATAACTACTTACCAAATAGTTTAATCTTTAGGATTATTTTAATTTTAATAATTCAAATTCAAAATTAAATACACAATCTATATGAATGTTTTTTAAAATATTTTATCTAAATACTATTTTATCAATGTAAATTTTTATCCTAGATATCATATCAAACTGGAACCACAATATATTAAAGATGATCTAAATTTATGCTTTTGAAATCCAAACTTTATGGCAAAATCCATTATATGTCAAGTCATTATTATCTAGAAGCTATATAGAATGATCAATAATTATCTTTCTTAAAATAAATAAACTGCGAGCCAGTAAAGCCTTAAAGGACAGATGTCCAGACAAAATAAAACCTATTTTTTATAAAGTTTCAATATATTATTTTCTCTAAATTTAATTTCAAAAATTAAATGATTCCCCGAATTTTAAAATGCACTTGGTTACTCTTTCACTTGTAAGAAAATATTAACTTCTCTTTCAAACATTATGTATTACCTCCTAGTTGGTTTGACTTTTTAAATATATTAATTTTCTCTCTCCACCAGAAATTAACACGTGATTATCAGAAATATATTTGTACTTTTTTACAAGTTAAGGAATTAAACTAATGTACTGCTTTTTCAACGAGGATTCATTTTACTTTTGAAATAAATTCAACTTAATATATATCCTTTTATAAATATGAATGTGAAATGCGATGAAACAAGGGAAAGCATCATTGACCAAACAGACCTAATCAATATCAATAAGGAAAAGAAAATGCAGGGACATTTTAGTCATTTCGCGAAGAACAAAATGAAAAGAAGAAATTCGTTGCTTGCGCAGTTTCTCTGTCAATTGGGATCTTCAAATTCAAAAAAGTTGGTGACGCCACCAGATTTTCTCTGCAACTCTCTCTTTCTCTCATTTTCTGACAATTTCCCCTTTTTACTAACCAAATCATTCACACTTTCCAATTGTCATTGTTCAATTGGTTCGCTTTCTCTCTTTGTTTCGCCTTCGCATGGCCACTCTTCAATAATTTCCCTTTTCCTCTGTTTTTTCCCGTCCCCATTTATAATTCCCTCTCTGTACAGCAATGGCGTTAGTTCCATACACTGACCCCATTTCAAATCCCGATTCCTCTTCCCTCCCCTGGAAAGAAATGTTTCGCTCCGGTTCATTTAGCAATCCTACCACTCCTGATCCCCCTAAGCCCCCGCCGGCCCCTAATTCATCCCCCTCCTCCGACAACGGCGCTGATTCTGAAAAATCCAATGAAAAAACTAGTCTTTCCGGTGATCCTCAGGTACGCCTTGCGTTGTACATTGCAATGGCTCATGCTGGTTTTGCCTTAGGTATATGTATTATCTATTTTCTGTGTAAGCTTTTGCAAGAGTATTTGAGGCCGATTCAATGGGCGGTTTTGTGTTCTATCCCTTTGAGAGGGATTCAGGAAGCCCTTGTTGATTTCTGGAAGGTGCCTTTAACATTAGGCCTTACTGAAACTGTTCTTGCCGTTCCTGTTGCTATTTTTAAGGCCTTTGTTGGCACTCTCGCCGATATAAAGGAGGAGTTTTTTAGGGTTTTTCTTAGAAAATCTAAACCTAATAGAAATAAGAGAAGCGGGTTCTCGAAATTGTTCAGGTGGTTAGTGGCATTTGGGGTTTTTGTGATTGCTTATGAGATGATTGGTGCTTTAGGATCCTTGTTGATCATTGGTTTAGGGTTTATGTGTACTACCACAACTGCAGATAGCACATTTTCCGCTGTTTCGACTTTGAGAAGCAAGAGCTTTAAGAGTACTAAAGCCAGTGCTTTCTTAACTAGAGGGATTTTGAACAGATTAAAAACCTACGTAGCAATTGGCTTAATGGTTGGCATGATCATGGGTTTATTAGTCGGATTCGTGTTTTTCTCGTATAAAATAGGCGTCGAGGGCAAAGACGCGGTAATTTCTCTAAAAACACAGGTGGAGCAAAGCAATTACGCCAAAAAACTCGGGATCAAGAAATGGATGGAAGAGAACGACGTTCCGGGAATGGTCGATAAGTACTCAACCGTGGTTTACGAAACAGTATCCGCCCACATAGACAATTTAGCCATGCAATACAACGTCACAGAACTCGTCACGGAAATCAAGCATTTCGCCATCAGTCCTCCGACAAATTCCTCAGCGCAATCATACGCGTTAATGACGCTTTCGCCCTACACAGAAAAACTCGCGAGCCTGAGAACGAAAGTCGCGAACCGCGAGTGGAGAGAGATTTACACCGAAGCAGACGTCATTTTCCGGGAATCGATAATCAGCCAGGAGGATTTCATCGAGAAGGCGAAAGAGTATGCCATGCGAGGGCTAGAATTGTCGCAGCGCGTTCTAGCCAGCAGCGCGACCGTTTTAGGCAGCGGCGCGAAATTCATGATATCGATCGGGAATTCCATACTCTACGGAGCAGCCGAGGTTTTCAACTTCATTTCTCAGTCGATCGTGTTTTTCTGGCTCTTGTATTATCTAATCACATCGGAGTCTGGTGGGGTCACCGAACAAGTCGTTAGAATGGTTCCCATTTCGAAATCTGCCAGGAGCCGATGCGTGGAAGTTCTCGACAACGCGATTTCCGGGGTTCTTTTGGCGACGGTCGAGATCGCGTTCTTTCAAGGGAGTTTGACGTGGCTCTTGTTTAGGCTGTACAAGATACATTTCGTGTACGTGTCGACTTTGCTGGCGTTCTTGAGCTCGTTGTTCCCGATTTTTCCGAGTTGGTTGGCGACGGCTTCGGCCACTTTGCAACTGGTGGTGGAGGGTCGATACGTGATGGCTGTTTTCTTGTCGATACTTCACACGGTGCTTATGGACTATGCAACTTCCGAAATCCAGGAGGAAATCCCGGGTTATAATGAATATCTCACAGGGTTCAGCATTATTGGTGGGATGACATTGTTCGAATCTCCTGCGGAGGTATATTTCTTTTTAAGTTCTTTATTATTATTTAACATGAGTTTTAGCTGTTTGATGGACTCTTAAATTATGTCATATCTATGAAGTTAATCTTTATATTTTATTTTTTGTTGATTTAAGAATAAAACTGTAAACATGTCTTGGTTTGGAATTACATTCAAGTATAATGTTTTGGCAGGGAGCAATAATGGGACCGTTGATAACTACTATTGTGATTGGTTTCAAGGATATATATTCCGAGTTTGTTCTTGATAAACATATTTTGGAAGATTCGGAAAAGATCGATTAGCAGAACGAAATCCGAGTTCCCGCCACATCAAGCAATGGGTATGATTTCATGTTGTTTGTGCATGAGTGTTAGCTGTTAAAGTCGCATCCTTTATAGCATAGATGACAAGTCTGTTTTATTTTGGTTGTTGCAACTGTAATACACTGTTGTAATAAGTTGTGAAATCTCAATTTGTACATGTTTTGTACTCAGTTGAGAAATCTTATATATACAAATTACACATACCCGGTAATGCAATTGCACTTTTTACACCAAATTCAAGCTGCCCGGACAAAACAAACTCTTTAAAGTTCTTGTAAACACACCTATAATGATCTTGTGTTTACAAGGAAAAACTTTGGCCTAAAACTTAATCTTGGAAAGGAAAGATAGTGAAAACCGATTTTTGAGGACAACGTAAATTACAACAGCAGTGAAGTTACATAGAAATTAAAAAAGTTCGCATATTTTCTCTTGTACATGTATCAATCAATCCCACATTGAAAAAGAAAAAACATTTTTAGATCACATTACACATCAAACTGAAACCAAATGAGAAACTCCATGAGTTGTAATTATACAGCTATTTCATGTATTTCTGAAGGAATTTCCTATGAAAGTCATTTCTGATGGTATCGTTGATAAAGCGCTTAGGAGCTTTGGTTTCGCCCCGAGCCTGGTTCTTGAACACCACATCATCATCCCATCTAAGCAAAGTAATAAAAAGGGTTACGAAAATAGTCTGTACTTGCTTTAAGATGTAAAAGATGAGTTAGATATTTCAGATACAAACCTCCTTTTGACATTAAAAGATGTAGGATTGTTGAGGAGCGGGTTCCCTTTCAGAAGTTGCTCTTCCTTGACTTTAAGCTCTTCAACGGCCCTTTGTTGCTCCTATCAAAACATCGACATGTAACGGTAGTTGCTAAGGTAGTGAAATTGGTAAAATTATAGACATTTACAGTAAAATCAGTAAAATTACAAACATGTATAGTGAGATCGAATTTACCTGCCGCATTTTCTCCTCAGCTCTTTCTTTCTTGATTCGTTCAAGCTCAGCCATCAGAGCTTCAGTATCGTCCTCGTCTTCATCATCGTCATCATCACTGTCACTATGAACAAGGAAAAAATGAAAACAAGGTAAGCTAACATACTCGAGGGGTGAAGTACCCTAACAAAACTGAATGAATGCAAGGAAAAAAGCTAACTCACTGAATAAATCGTTTGGAAACAAAAAAAAAAAATAGGACGTGCAAATTTCAGATTATAATCGGGTTATCTTAAAAAGGTTGCATGATTTCTTCCCCTTAAGAGGTGCACATATTAAGTGCGATACAGTTATATAATGTTGTCTACCCAGGGCAAAAGACCAACAGCGTTTCGAAAAGTGATTGTTGAATTAATAAACAATCATAATTCAAAAGATACTTTAGCTGCTAAATTCCTAGGCATTATCAATATTATTCTTCCCAGATCAAGAGCTCATCAATCATAATGCAGATTGAATTATAGATATAATTTGAAAATATCAGCCAAACTTAATAACCTCTCATCATCATTGTTAAGTTCTACATCAGAATCATCAGCATCGACATTGCGTGGAACAATTCGATCTTCAGATTCCTTTCTTGTCCCTGCAATCAGCTTCTTCAGTCAGTTAAATCGTCAAAGGCAATCATCTTGTACAAAAATTGGGAAAGCAGATGTACTTACCTTCCAGGAGAAGCTGATTACTTTTTCTACGGTCTCGATCATCTATAACACAAATAGAGTTCATTATAAAAAGACCACCTCCACCAACAACACAAAGTGTTGGGGTAAGTAAATTCAGGCTATCAACTAAAATTTACCATAAGACCTATCCTTCGATGAGAAATGTCTTCTTTCACGCTCTTCCAGCTCATCACGGAGATTTCTTTTGTGCAATTCATCCTGTGTATCTTGCCCTTCCTTTCTGTCATGGACAGGAAAGAGTGAGAACATAAAATCTTAATTGAAACAGAGGGACCAGTATGCATCATGAAAAACATAACGATCTATTGGTTGCTCAGTGCACAATTATTCAACTAATTCAACCTCAATTCATGAAGAGATATGTATATCAGAGCACAAGTTAAACATTTAGATCTTTCCACTAACCTATTTTTCAAATAATATTCAATTCAAAGGAGTGGCGAAAAGAATTCTAATATCTTAAGCTTTTCATTATACATTCTGGTAAACTGAGCTGATGTAAACAAACCTCAATTCATGTTCCATACAAAACATATTCTAGTTCAACAATATATAGACTAGAGATGCTAATATAGAGATTTCAAATGAACAGATAAACAGATTCATATTTCAATGAACACATTAACCGAATCTTCAAGACAAAACTCAGAATCAAAGGAGTGGGTAATTTAGCTTCACATATGCAAGAAAGAATCATGAAGGTATAATGAAACATCAATATTCTATAGCAAGGGCAAAAATTACTCATTCACCTGGGCTTTAGGGTTGTATGAGCAGCAAGATCCCTAGATGAGTACTTCTGAGATGGACCGAAAATTCGAGTACCGCCTTGCTCATTACCACCTTTTGCAGGTGCCCATGTAGGTCGAGCCGCAGTCGTCATTGCTTCAAAACTACCTTCCGATCACCCTATCTAAGCACAATTTAACTTCCATAAAATTCAAGGAAACAGATAAAAGGAAGGAGGAAGAACAACAAACACAGAAAAACGGGAATAAAAAGCTAAACGCAATTAGGGTTTCCGAAGCAGAGCCACGGAGAACACAATTCGAAATTTCCAATTCAATAGCTTCTCAGAAAGGAATAATCTTAGATAGTGTAAAAACAAAATGGGAAATAGAAAATTACCGCTAAAAGGAGTTATTGGATTCGATTACACCAGACTTCTTCTAATCGTGTTGAATATGAGATCGACGAAGACGGGGAGAAATTGATTCTGGTTTGGAATTTCGATGTTATAGAGGAACCGGGAGTCATGTCAGGTCGGGTCGGGTCGGGTCGGCTAATGGATTCCTTGTTGGGTTGTGAAGGATTTCAGCCCATACAGTTCTTTCCCTTTTCTGAAATAGGCCTCATTAAAAGCTCAAAATAGCCCCACAAAATATTTGCAATCTTAATTTTTCAATTTCATATCAATAGTTTTTGGCTTTGATATTTTCAAAATTTATTTATTATAATTTTATAAGTTAAAAGAACATAGCTTTAATCTGAATTTGAGAAATTATGAAGGAAGTGTTTCACTTATATTTATAAGTTAGGCAAAATAGTTTATAAATATTTTTAATTAAAAAATTATTTATGAATAATGGAATCTACCGAGATTGAATTTCACATTTTGTACGTACACATGTTGATTGACTAAATATGTTACAACTAATTTAGCTCCCAATTTACACAAAAAAAGTTTAACCTACCTCAATGTTAATCTATTAAATGAATTTGAATTTGATTTAACTCGAGAATCTTTAAATCTTAACTATTCTTTCTCTCTTTTAAGTAGTATTAAAATAAATGAACAATGTTGTATTTCAATAAGAACATGTACAATATTACAATGAAAATTGATATGTAACATGTGAATGTAAATGCTCTAAAACTTATGGAATCAATTGTTATTGTGTATATCTAAAACTTTAATGTCCGCTAACAGTAGATTTGTCTCCCCTGATATAACTACAATAGTAAGCGAGCTAATATTTTGAATATAAAAACATAAAATCAAATTACAAATTAAACCAGTTCATAAGAGTGAATGGGTATAAAAAATGTCAATAGTAGTTGTTTATCTTACTCATGCCTTTAATGTCAACCTCATTGAAATACACCAAAATTTATTCTTCAATTAATATCATGACCTACTAAATAAGGGTTTGTTGTTTAACATGCTAATTTATTTTTAGAATTAAAATCAATCCAGAAATATCGAGTCCTTTTTTACACATGGGTTCATCAAAGTCGTTTTCTTTGGTAAAAAGATAAGATTAATGCACTGCATATTCTCTTTATGATCCATTAATTATTACAGTGCAATAATATCAATTTTGAGTGTCTACCAGACAATATTCATTTAAACTTTTAGAACTGTATAACCTTTACTTTATTTACCATGTCGTCATCATCTTCAACCCAAGATCTCACTTCCAGAAAAACCTAAATTCACACACCCCAATTCAGACAAATCTCAAACCCCTAGAAATCATGTCCAACCTCACATTTTACCTACTAGCTCTCATTCTGATCCACACCCACTTCTCAATTTGTAATGGGTTTTCAGATCCCGGCCTCAATTCGGCGGAAACCAGCTCCGGCGGTTTCTCCATGAAGATCGGAGACAGCCTTGAAGAGACAGAAATGGAGTCTGAAATCAGCAGGAGAGTTCTTGTAATGCAAAAGAAGTACATCAGCTATGAAACATTGAAGAGAGATATGGTTCCATGTGGAAAACCAGGAGTTTCTTACTATGAATGCCATGCCGGAGAGGCTCATCCGTACGGCAGAGGCTGTGAGGTTATTACAAGGTGTAGAGGCTACTGAAACTAACAATTTGTTAACTAATTAGTTTAAAGTTGGCATCTTTCTGCAAGAATTGGTAATTTTAATTCATTTACATTCTTCGGTTTGGTGTTAATTGGGTGTTTCTTTGTTGTTGATCTTATTTGTACATTGATTCTGATTTGACTGTGAAAGCTAAAGTTTCTGGGGAGATCTGAGATACAAGTGTTTAATTAATGGTTTGGTGGGTCTAATTAGGGGAAATCTAGCATATTATGCCTTCAATTTTAGGTTTCTTTTAGTGGGGGGTTTGATATTTGTTATTCTTGGGTTTGATGGCTTTGTTTTAGTGAAGTGAATGCTATTTTTAGAACAATAAAAGAAAGTTTTTGTGAACAAGATCCTCTACTTTTCTGGGAAAATTATGTTTTTGTTTGACAAGTCGCCTTTTTTGCTAGATGGGTTATGAGAATTGAATGCTTTGAGGTTTTCCATTGTTTTCATGTCTTCTTCAATGTCTGAACAAATTAAGAAAAAGGAAAGGGACAAAAACCTCGTTTAATGTGCAGAGCAAGAAACAAGTAACGTGAAAAAAAAGGCATGTTATGAGATCTCATGTTTTCATTTCACCTATAGGAAGAAGAGATTACCTCTAACAGGAACACATGGGTTAAGGTGTGTTGCATGCTTATGGAACTTACCTCATGGCGTGTGTTATAATAGGCAGTTGGGAAAACCAGCTATAGTTTTAGCATAGATGTGCCTGATTTCCATCCCAGACTTGGCATTTGAGAATCTGCAAAAATTATGCCTTGAATTGGACAAATACCTTTGTTATTCTCTTCCATTGAATTAATCATTCATTCTTAAGTATGCTGATGTTCATGGATGATCCAATGCAGTTTCTGTTGATTCTTTTCTTGTAGCTAAGATTTGCATAACAAGATTTTTCCAACCGGTTGAGCTATCTAATTGGCGGAAATTAAATTTGTGATAATTCCAAATAGTTGGTTTTATGCAATGTGCAGAAATGCTTTTGGACAAAATAAAAATGTGGCCTTCAATTTATGGTTGTTTGCTTGATATTTTCTTTTCAGGTTTTTGGAAGCCAATCGGTGTGTTTGGAATTTTCATTTTCGAAGTAACTTATTTCATTTTATAAAAATTTGCAATTCTTTAATATTAAATAAATTCAGTGAGTGTTAATTTAGATCATAAAATCATGTTGCCATTTCCCAAGCTTTCGATGGCCAACCATAACAAGAAGCAAAAATTTGTTCTTGTTACCATGCGGCTAAACAGACCAAATCATATTCCAGAACACTGACCCTGAACCAATCAAAATGTAGTTTACTTGCAATTGTGGAAAAAACCTTGTCTTGTTTTGTGTAATTTTGTTTTCTTGTTTCTGCTCAAATTTGATGTTAAAGGGATCTTGGTTGTCTGCATTCTACTAATTCCTTTCAAGTTTGAACTATTACACCGATAACTTAATTTGGAATATCCTTCAAGTTTGAACTATTACACCGACAATTGAACTTGGAATTGGGTGTAAAATTTGTGCTGCGCCTGCCGATTGGGCCAAGCCAATAAAATGGTAGTAACCATTTATCCACTAGTATTTCTCTTGATTTGGACCACTGCCACTTCCCTTTGAATGTAATTTAAGAATACATTTTGTTTGTAATATTTTAAGGTTTCACCATCATTTGAAGATTTCTACTATATTGTCTACCTAATACCAATAACCAGCTGTTTTTTAATATCAAGCAAACTCAGTTCACCAACTCTTAACTAGAACTGGCTTCACTTTCAGTTGCAACAATTTCACGGAACATAGTCACATACTTTACAGAATTAGAATCACATCTAAATTCATTAGTCTACAGCAAAAAGACACGACAACCCTAAAATATTATTTACAAGGCACCACATCACACGCATGACTATAGACAAACTTTACAAACTCAATTAAAGTAAAGACAAAATCACAATTAAAATACCAAATTGATTAAAAGTAGGGAACTCTTGAGTATTACCAGCAACGATGCATTCAAGAACTAGATTGCATCAAGTTCAGGATCCAAACAAAAAATGAACAAACAAAACAAAGTGAAAATGAATGTAATATATTTCTGTTTTGATTTTTGGTGAACAATTTTAAAGATGATAAGCAGATGCAGCAATTAGAACAGCAGCAGCTATAAACATAACACGTCCCACACAACCCCCGCTAAAAAGCCTTATTCAATCCCATCTGGTATTCATAAGAAACCAATTCATTTCTTATCCCCCAACTTCCCCAAGCAAAAACACAAATCCTACAAATGCAAAACGCCTAAAACACTACCACAAATCATCATCAATTTGAAACAAAACCAATCAATCGAGCCTTCCACATAGGCCGAGTTCTTTATAAACTTTCTCCCGCTTCAGTACCTGTAGTGAGCAGGCTTGTATGGACCCTCAACTGGAACGCTAATGTAATCGGCCTGATCCTTGGATAGCTTAGTGAGCCTGGCTCCGAGCTTTCCAAGATGAAGAGCCGCAACCTTCTCATCAAGATGCTTCGGCAAAACATAGACCTTCTTCTCGTACTTTCCACTCCCCTTCTCCTTCCACAACTCGAGCTGAGCAATCACCTGGTTGGTGAAAGAGCACGACATCACAAAGCTGGGGTGACCAGTGGCACAACCCAAGTTCATGAGCCGCCCCTCGGCCAACACGATGATTCCCGAGTTGGTGTCCGGGAAAACCCACCTGTCGGTCTGTGGCTTGATGGTGATGCGCTTCACGCCAGGGAAGGTCTCGAGACCAAGCATGTCGATCTCATTGTCGAAGTGGCCGATGTTGCAGACAATGGCGTTGTTCTTCATCTTCCTCATGTGGCTAAGCATGATGATGTCCTTGTTACCGGTGGTGGTGACAAAGATGTCAGCCTCGGAGACTACATCTTCAAGGGTCAATACTTGGAAACCTTCCATGAGAGCCTGGAGGGCACAGATAGGATCGATCTCAGTCACAATTACGCGAGACCCAGCTTGTTTCAAAGCAGCAGCACAGCCCTTGCCAACATCACCATAACCGCACACAACTGAAACCTTGCCAGCAATCATAACATCGGTGGCCCTCATCAAACCATCGGGTAGAGAGTGACGGCATCCATACAGGTTATCAAACTGCAAAAACAATATTATGTCAAATTCCACCCACGATCATATATTAATATATAGCAAGATATAGCATTTCAGTAAATAAGATTTTAAAACCAGTAGTATAATACAAGAAACTTTTTTAATTTCATATATTTGAAAAACAGACATTCAAATACATTCAAAATAATACTAGCCAATTTCCAATTTTGCTTGTTTATTAAAAAAAACAGTTGAGCTGCATTAAGCTTGTGATATATAACTCAAGATTCAGTACAAATGAAGCTCCTAAACAGAGATCTTATTTTAATTGTACCAGTAGATCTAATCATTGAGAACAACACAATCCAAATAAATAAACTAAATCCACAATCTGGCAGAGTAAGAAGCAGCATAACAGAAACTAAACCAGTAACAATCGAAAGAAATCAATAATGCAATAAAAGATCTAACCAGGCAAATCTAATGAAAGTAAGCAGATTTAAAACCAGATATCACAGATTCATAGATCTAAAACACATGAAATGAATTGACATAATACCTTGCTCTTAGTAACAGAGTCGTTGACGTTGATAGCAGGGAACAACAAAGTTCCATTGATTTGCATCTGATACAACCTCTTCACACCAGTGGTAGTCTCCTCAGAAACACCGACCAATCTATCCTTCATTTTGTGATATCTCTGTGGATCGGTCTTCAATCCATCTCTAATAATAGTCAAAACAAGCTGAAACTCAGCATTATCAGTAGAAGACGGATCAGGCAATTCTCCGGTCTTAGCATAAAGCTCCTCAGCCTTAACACCCTCATGGATCAAAAGAGTAGCATCACCACCATCATCAACGATCAGATCTGGACCACCACCGGGGCCCCAGTCAAGAGCGCGCTCGGTACACCACCAGTACTCCTGGAGAGTCTCACCTTTCCAGGCAAAAACAGCGGCGGAGTCACGGGCAATGGCGGCGGCGGCGTGGTCCTGAGTGCTGAAAATGTTGCACGAGCACCAACGGACCTCAGCGCCCAAGGCGGTGAGAGTTTCGATCAGGACGGCGGTTTGGATAGTCATGTGGAGAGATCCGGTGATCTTAGCACCCTTGAAAGGCTGAGAAGGGCCGAATTCGGTTCTGCAGGACATAAGACCGGGCATTTCAACCTCGGCCAATTCAATCTCAAGGCGGCCGAAATCAGCCTGAGACATATCCTTGACCTTGTACTCACGGCCGGAAGTGGTTTTCTCCACCAACAAAGCCATGGATTTAGGTTTGAATAGATCTGAGATTTAAAAATGGAGAAAGCACACTCTCTTTCAAGGGTTTATGGTAAAAGAGAGCGGGTTTGAACGAAGGATATTGTTGGGGTGAGTGCCGTTTAAATAGTAGGATGGACGGCTCAGATTTTTTAGATTTGATGGGGTCTTTTATGGGGTTGGTGGATCTGGTAACATACACATTGGACGGTGATTAGACTGGTTTCTGGTTGAGAATGAGACGTGGCGAAAATATCATGGTTGATGATACTGTGAAAATGAGTTCATTATTTCTAATCTGTGAATTATTCCTTTGCACACCTCATTGTACTTTTCCATCTTTTACATCCCTTTATTTAGAGTAAGTTAACAATTATCCCAATTCCACTCGTTTTTTTCTTACCTCTATTCAATAAATCATTTCATTATATTTTTATTGCATTAAAAGAACAATGTATTCTATAATAATTATCGAATTGGATGTACATATTGTTGTATGTCATCCTTATCCTTTTGAAATGAAGCACTCGTCAATCGAATTGGTGTATGATGGTTCATCGTAACTTGTCTGAAAATATCGTATTAGTAAGTTTTGTTTTTATCCGTAAATCTGCGAATTAAATTGCATATTTTATAGTTGTACTGTTAATTCTTTGACACAGATGAACAAGAATAAAATTCCTATTCTTCTTTTTATTTTGAGTTGTAACTCATCCTACTGATTGATAATTGAATTTTATTTCATTCAAAAAAAATGTATTCATTATAAAATAATTAGTATTTTAAATCATACAAGTAAACCCCCAATAACACGAGTCAATATTACACAAGAGTATAATATAATTACATAATGTCGTCGATTATCCCTTTATCTGTTATTACCAATTATGTTTACATTTAATCTTTTTTTATAGGATGTTTACATTTAAAAGACTGAATTTTTAATATAACTTTTAAAAAATATTTCGTTGCACCAGTAAATTCAGTTGGCTCTTCAACAAATTATTAAGTATAAAATCTTAATTAGGGAGGATACTGAAATCATATATAAATTGTGTTGATGCGTGACTAATCTATAAAGAGTAAAACGAGTACGTACTTTTGATATGAGCGAGCGTTAGCACAATCGACATGTCAAATTAATACTTGTGTTAATTAGGTATTACAATGAAGTACGGAATATATGAACTATAATAAAATACACAACTTATCACGTTTAAGATTAAAAATAATCATTCTTACGTCAAGTAGAAAAAACTTTAAACTAATCTCAAACGTATGTATTTATCGATAAAAAGAAGAAAAAAGTGTATATATTGAATAATACAACGAACAAGCATTATGTAAACAAATCGAAATAGTTAAATAACTTTAATCACTCTAAATTTTATTATAAAATAATGTATACATCCTGGATGTATTACTGTTATCTCCATCTTTATAGTTTATACCAAAATTGTAATAACAATTATAATTTAATTTATGTAATTCTATAAAAAAATTGTGAAATATTTTATTGAGAGTATGAAACAACAGCTTGGAAAGTAATAACAAATAAACCTTTGATTGAGCTAGAATATTTATATCCATAATTTTATGTCGTGTTAACAACTTAGATTAAAAAAACACACAATAATAATGGAGGATGTAAGAGTATGACATATATTTGGTGGGTGTAAATGTAATTTTGGTAAAGGTATAAATTATATTTTAAGACACGGTGGAGAAATACAAGTGTGATATGTTCAAAGTGCAAACTTCATATTGTTTCACTTTAACTGTAAAATGGTGTACGAGAAGTTTTTTTACAAAATGATGTTTGTAGTTTCAAAAATTTTGTAAAAGAGGGTTTGTGAGTTTAGAATAATCGTGTTACATTGAATATTTTAAACAATTCAATATTCTAATTATTTAAATTTATTATTTAAAAAATACACATCATGATATAAGTAATTTTTGAAATTTTATTTATTTTTTATGATTGCACTATTCAAAAAAATTCAAAATTTATTGCTAGTGTATATTATTTTTATCAACCATCTTGTCAAAATTCAGATAAAAGCTATCAAGATTCCTCATTTTTGTGACATCACTTAACATTAAGATATATGCATATATTTTGATACCACATACCCCATTTCACAAAAAAATTCTTCAAATTTCGTTTTACAAATGAGTGAAACCATAACGTATTTTTTTGAAGTTTGATCTTTGTCAAATAATGTTGATGTTATATTTATTAACATAAAAGAAATTTGGATTTCCTAATAAAAACAACTTTAGAATTGAGCAAATCGTATGCTCTTCGTTCGAATACAAAGGACCAGGGGCAGCGCTAGGGGGGTCCAGGAGGGTCACCTGACCCCTCGGTGCCGGAAAATGGTAAAAATTACAGCCGTCAATCATTTTATCTGTTATCAAATTAATGCTTTCAGAATAATTTTGCTAGGGTCTTGGCACCGCCACTATAAAGGACTAAGATGTACACATTTCCTTCAACATTCTATGTTTTACATCCACTCACAATCATTACAAAAATTGTACTAGAAAAATTGCGATGATTTAACAATCTCAACTATTAATAAATTTAAATGGTTAAGATTTAATTTGTTGTAACGAAACAGTAATTTAAATTTCAATTTTCTTTTTTACTCAAGAATTTCAATACGAAAAATATATCAATAACGCAAATAAAAGAAAATATTAGGGTACTTAATTTTTGTATGCAAAGTGTTGAGTATTTTAAAGAATTTGATGTTAAATAATTTAACAAATATTTAATCTTGTGTAGTAGTATTTTTCTATAATATATAATTTGGTCAGTACGTGAGAAGGATATGCTACCTTGTTATATTTACGTTTTACTAAATCTATTTGGACGAAAATTATTAATATGTTAATATTGTTTATGACGTTTGTGACCAAATCAAGCACGAATCAACCTCAACCATTAGAGAATAATAATTTGTTCACAAAAGGATTTTAATTTGGCCAATAGCTACCACGTCGGAATAATACTTTCAACTGAGATAGGAAAATGCTGAATACTGGGAAGGAAATAAACTATTTTAATTGTGAGATATGGAATAAGTATAGTTTTTTTCAAAAAAAAATTAATGATTAAACCTCGGCGGTGGGACCGGAATTCCGGTAGCCGTCGAAAGAGGGCGTTGGTGAGATGAGATCTACCTTCCTACTCTCTCTAATAACTCCCATCAGATATTATTTACTAAACTAATGTAAATTTCTATTTTGTTCTAGGATTATTGCATAGTTTGGCCGTCTAATTGGTCCAAAAAGTTAACCATCACTTTTAACTTTTAAACACTTCTGGTCAGTTTTCAATTAGTAAAAGTGTATTATTTTATCTCTTTAATTTTAGAATATGAATTAGTTTACCTTCCCCAAACGTCATGTGTCAATTTCTTGTTATGTTTATAACTCAGATTATCGCATACAGATCATACAAAAACGAGCTAATCTAAGTGCGAAAATAAAAACAACACACAAGATTTTATAGTGGTATCCTGGGAGGTTTATTTCCCAGACTAATCCACTTTAAGAAGCGAGCAATTTTATTAAGCAAAAGGGCACTGAAGACCACGGCAAAGATAACATACAAGTACAAGTCTCAGAAGAAACTCAGTAAAGAATCCAAATTATACAAAATATACAGCTCATATGTACAAAAACGCCACAAGATCACAGTAGAAGATTTAAGAGCTTAAAAAAGGAAACGAAAACACCTTAAACCTTAACCCGAACCACAGAAGAAGCTTCTCCTTCTTCACTGGAAACGTCAAAAGCTTAATCACCACAAAAATCGCTTCAAGATCCCTCACAACCGCCGCAAAGAACAGAATCGCCTCAGAGAAAGAAAAATAAGGTTTTCTTTAAGAACGACAGAGGAAGGAAAGAAAGAAAAATTGAACCGTCCTTTTTTTTTTGAAAGTAGGGTTTTTAAGAGGATATTTATACTGGGCTAAAGAACACAAAACACACCGTTTTGGCAACCCTAATCAACACAGCTATGAACTGAAACAGAATGAGCTTCAAGTGGGGTTGGGCTGTGAACAAGGGACATTATCCCTAACAGTTATATATAAAATTCATAACATAGAACTATGTTCAAAAGCTTTTAGTTTCATAGAAGATTGCTATATGAGTTTTTCTAACTTAATAAAACAATATAAAACCGATTGAATTTACTCTTAAACAATTGTTTTTATTTGTTTCGAAAACATAACCACTATTAAACAACAAAACCACTATTAAACTTTCTCTTTTACCTAATGATTATGCATTTTTAGTTATATAATGAATAATTCAATTTTCCACCATGTGTTATTGATCCAACTAGTTACAACTTTATACTTTAATTTGACGTGTCAACATCAAATTTTATGTTACCTACTAATGGAATAAGAATCCCACAACATTCATCACTTTTCTGCTACCGCTTACCTAGTGAGTCGATAAACTATCTTTTCAAGCCGGTTTCTTGATAATAGTTCCCAGACCCAATTCGATTTTCATGTATAATTTCTCAAAGATTTCAAAGTTTTGCTATATCATCTGCAATTACTTCTACTTTTGATGGACTTCTTTCCACGTATAATTAAGCATTTATGAAATGAATTAACTTTCCAACTACTCGAACAAGAAATCATTCAACTGA
>CATIWQ010526159.1:0-25924 GCA_949673415.1 Euphorbia schlechtendalii
AGGACTTTAATTCCTGGAAAGAGCTAATCCAGGTGGCGACTCCACACTGAGAGACGGCGGATTCGGGTTCGAACCGATCTTAAACGTTTTCGCCTTTTTTCTCTTTTTAACCTTTTTCCGGGTCCCAGACCCGGTGCTTACCTTCTTCTGTTTTCAAAACACCCCGGTGGACCGCGCCTATGAAATCGCGCGCTCTCGGCCCACCGCTCCGTGTCGTCCGCTCACAGATGGGATGAAAGGTTCGCCGTGATTCGGCCCTGTTTTCGGAGGTGGGTTGAGATGTCCCTACTGTAATGGGGTAGAGAGGATGGGTGACCTCTAATGATGAGTGGTGAAGATGGGTGGAGCGAATAACCCAAGCATTGTGAATGGGTTAGGTAGTTGGTATTCCTGTGGCCGGTTGGGTAGATGTCTAAGCTTGGGATAGCTATCATGTTGCTGTTATATGCCTCACTAAACTTGGCCAGCCATCGACGTGCCGTCTGGACCACTTAGTAGAAAAAATAGATTACGCCTTATCTGGTTTTGGTCCTCCAACGTTATCTTGTAATTTTGTGACACGCTTTCGAAGAAGGTAACACTGTTGGTAGTTGGTGGGGTATGGACATCGAAGTGTGATGTGTTGTGGGATGACATGATGGCCGTCATAGATGCCATTGAAGTGGAAGTGGAGGTGAGTTGGGTTTCTCCACTTCCTGCATTAAGGATTTTGTTTTCCACAGTTGTAGTGTTGAGTGTTCATTCAATAGAATAAAAGATTTGAATTTTGTGGAACAAAAACTTTCTTTTACTCCACTCTCACTGCACCACTGAAAGATTGGTGTCAGAAGGTGTCTCCCACACACCTATCTTCAGAATGTTGATCGTGTGTTGTCCACCTTGCATGGTGGTTGGAATAAGCAAGAGAAGTGGTGATTAAGGGGGACTAGCCATATGACCAGCGTAGCCTCTCCAGTCTTTAAGTTAGCAACGGATTTAAGAGTGGAGGTAGAGAGTAAAATATTGAGAGTGTAAGAATTTTGTACCTCTATATTAAGATAGAGGCTGCATATATATAGGAGGTGGATGAACCTAAGTAGTGATGGAGTCAATCTCTATCACTAATGGCTTACTCCTACTTAAAGTGTGTTCCTTGAATGAAGTAGAGTCCAACTAAGACTGAATCTTTAGTTTCTTGGATAATTGTGAGAGATAACCTAGAATCTGTTTCCTGAGGGAAGATTTCCTTCGTTGATAGGGCCAACCGGTGGGATGGGTGGCCATGCGGTGATGTTGTTCGTGGTGACCACACGTATAGCTATACTATACCGGGTTATTAGAAATGAAAGATTATGAAAATAATCTTTGTAGTTGACTCGTTCATCTTGAGGCCGATCAATGAGAAGAACTTGCAAAATAAACAAAAAACACTACGACGCTCAAGTCAGTAAGAGATTGAGGTGGAAAATAATAATAATTAGAATTTGATATATCATACCTTTGAGGGATCAAGAGTCCTTTATATAAGCATTTTGATGGTCCTAAATAGATTAGGATTAGGAATTATAGTAGCATAAGGATTGTATTGCTTGATTTGAAGTTATCCCCTTAATAATATCCCATATAGAATAGGTCTCTTGCTTGTAGAGAAATTCTCAGAACCTTATCCCGAATAAGAATTATTTACCAAGTTATCAGAAGTCCCTCCCTTAGACCATTTAAAGCCTTTTAAGGTTGAAGGATTTCTTAGTTTCTTTCTCTTTGCAACTACCATGGGTTTATGCTATTCTTGAGGCCTTATGTATGCCTCGAATGATTTTTGAGCCATCTAGGCTTTGTTTATAATATGTATTGAGGCCTTTTTTTATGCCTTTGAGGCATTTATACATTAAGCCCTTGAGGCGTATTAATGCATTTATCATTTTGTTTTCTCTTAAGAACCTTTTATTATCCTGTTGAGCTTCTTAAGTTTACATTTATCTAGTTTTATTAAAATAACTTACACAAAACGAGCATATCTAGGGCTCTTCTAGCACCTAAGATGGTTATTATTGATCACCGATATACGTGTGATGATGTCGGGAGCCGGATGCGCTTAGCCGCCTCCAATGTTCCTTAGAGAACTTAGGTCCCGTGTGGCCAATTTTTTGTTCCTTAGAGAACTTAGGGCCCATTTGGCCAGTGCGTTAATTTCAAATAGTTTGATCAGAACTACTAAATTTCACAAATGGAAAGAGACAACTTCATCTATGATGATGAAAGT
Organism: Euphorbia schlechtendalii; assembly: GCA_949673415.1. Taxonomy (NCBI): domain Eukaryota; kingdom Viridiplantae; phylum Streptophyta; class Magnoliopsida; order Malpighiales; family Euphorbiaceae; genus Euphorbia; species Euphorbia schlechtendalii. Next base: position 2,243 of record CATIWQ010526159.1, read on the forward strand.
CTATATTGATTCGACATTTTAATGCTCTACGTCATTTGGAGTCCTTTGTCATTTTTTTTCCAGATTTAGCTAAGAGTATAATGACTTTTGTAGATTTAGTATGCTCTTTCAGAGCTGGCATAGAGTTTGCCTTTGCCTTTCTTGCTTTTTGACACTGTGTGTCCTAGATCACATTTCTTCATTATGACCCCATTTGTAGGGTGGTGCTGACTAATCAATCGGTATTGCACATCTAACGTCTTTAGGTTTGCTGGATGACAAGCCTATCTTCATGAAGCCTCCGTTTTCATAGACCATGGAAATAGGAAAGATGACAACTTTAGCATTCAAGCCATTTCATTTATGGCTGTAGATTGAGACAATATCATTGGCTACTTTAGAGGCAAGAGTCATATTTTCAGTGGTTGATAAGGCCAATACGTCTTCAACTTGGAAGTTACTGACCTATACAAAGTAAAAGCTTGATGATCCGGGCACTTTAGTGATAACAGAATTCAAAGCAACCATCCAATATTAGAAACATGTAATTACAGTGCATGGTAAGTTGCACTCAGTAAATAATAGAGTTACACTTATCTTTATGCCATTGGTTGTTTAGTTTCCAGGTGGCAACATTTGCTTCATTCCTTCATTGTAAATGAAAGCGTAAGTTAAGCAGTGGCCGGACAAGCTTGGAGAATCCAATAATTAAATGTCCAAATGATTGGAATCCTCCAACAGGGGTGAAATTTGGCCAATGCCATACTTGTGACAAGGACTTGAATAATGACATCTATAAAAAATAGAAATCAATCAAGTGGGTCAATACAAACTATTAATTTGATACAGGGTCAATTGAAATAAATTATCTATAATCGCAATTTGAGTTCATTGAAAAAATAAATAAAGGTTACGATCGCTTATCTGTGTTATTGTTGTTGCACCGATAAAAAAATTGAGACTTTTGAAAGTCGTGTTTTAGACTAAAATTCTCTTCTGAACGAGTAAATTCAGTCCACGCTCACCGCACCAATGAAAGATTATGAAAATAATCTTCGTAGTTGACTCGTTCGTCTTGAGGCCGTTCAATGAGAAGAACTTGCAAAACAAACTAAAAACAGTCTGACGCTCAAGTCAATAAGAGATCGAGGTGAATAATAATAATAATTAGAATTCAATATATCATACCTTTGAGGGATTAAGAGTCCTTTATATAGGCATTTAGATGATCCTAAATAGATTAGGATTAGGAATTATAGTCACATAACGATTGTATTGTTTGATTTGAAGTTATACCCTTAGTAAGATAGTGTTTTATCCCATATAGAATAGCTCTATTGATTGTAGAGAAATTCTCGGAACCATATCCCGAATAGGAATTATTTACCGAGTTATCACTTCTCTTAGTTTTTTCAATATAACTTGCATCTTCTTATATTTTGTTTTCATTCAACTATAACATGTTTCGGTTATTAACATTTATCATTTTTACATCCAAAAATCTTGTGCATTGACAAAACTACCCTATCTTTGGTTTTGTACACTGACTTGATTTTTTGCCAATTTCTAATGCATATATTAGAGATTGTAAAATATATATGTATATATATACTCGTTCTTCCTATCATTGAAAAACTGTCCCTCCACTTTCATCTCTTTGGCAACTTATTTCCAAGTAATTGTTCTTAAATGCTTGTATAATTAGTTAAATTTATTGTTATTAATTTTTCATTTATTTACAAAATTTAACATAAATAACGCCATAATAGTTGAAAACTAAATAACAATATTTTTTCAAATCCTCCAGTTAATTAATTTATTTTCAATTTCGCATTAATCAACATTATTTCTTTTAATCATACCCTTAATCCTCATTTCGTGACATTTTTATTTGATATTTGATTTTATATTCATCAATAACTAAGGAAAAATAAAGATCACAAGTGAGAATCAATACAAATTCTTGTTATTAATTAAACAATCATAATTGAAGCAAAGATGATTTTCTGTTTCTTGGAGAAACTTGACTGTTTCGATTTAACATCAAATGAAAATGAAATTGCACAAAATTTTGAAGATAACTAACTTGAGGAAAATAAAAGCTGCATATTAAATGGTGACTTCTTGGCCACAATAATACGAGCTTTTTCCATAGACTTGCTTCTGCTCATTTTCCGGAATAATCGCTTGACGTGTCTCTAGATTAATGGTTCGTTCTCTTTCGACCAAATGGACATTTCAAAGACCATCAACAACTATTATTCGACCTTATTTGCCACACCACTCTTAATTCCGTTCTCTCTTCGGGTTTTGGCAAATGTTAACCGCATGTTAACAGAGTCGTTCTTGAAAGATGAAATCTGGAAATCGGTTTGTTCATGCCATGAAAACAAATCCCGGGGCCCGGAATGTTTCAACCACTTTTTTTATAGGCGGAGATGGAATTTTTTGAAAGACGAATTCATGAGTTTATTCGGGAACTTTTACAAATCGGCCGAGCTCCTGACTTTGATTAAGTCGTCCTTCATCATGCTTATCCTAAAAGTTCCGGGTTCTTGCGCAATTCAAAATTTCAGACCTATCGCATTAATTCATGGGGTATATAAGGTGGTTACTAAGCTTCTATCATTTAGTCTTAAGTTTTTTTTCCCTCTTTAATTTCCAGTAATCAATTTGCCTTCATTGGGGACCGTAACATTCACAAGTGCAATTTTGTGGCTTCCGAGGTGATTAATTCAATCTATCAAAGTCATAGGGGCTGCTTTGTTTTTAAACTCAACTTTCAGAAGGCTTTCGATAGTATTTCTTGGCATCATATTGACGCGATTTTGGTTAAGATGAGTTTTTGTCATAAATGGATTTTTTGGCTTCGCGGGTGTTGATTTAATTCTACCACTAGTATTTTATTAAATGGTAGCCCATGTTCCCCGATTCTTATCCATAGGGGGGTGAAGCAAGGTGATCCACTTTCATCGTTTCTTTTTGTTCTCGCGGTTGAATGTCTCAAGAAGCTCTTCGACACTATTATTTGTGAGGGCTTGCTTCTGGGTTTTAATTTGGGTGATGGTTCCCCCGACGTCTCTTTGCTTCAATTCGCGGATGATACGATGTGTTTCCTTCCCGCGGAAGTATCCCTCATTGAGCCTTTCATCTACATTCTCCGTAGCTTCGACATGATTTTAAGGCTTAAGATTAATTATCAAAAAAACTCGCTAATTGGTATTAATGTTGATGAGGCTTCGTTATGCTCTTATGCGAGGAAAATGGGCTGCAAAATTGAGAAACTACTAGTCCGCTATCTTGGGACTCCCTTACATTATAAGCAACTAAATTGCGGCTATTGGGACATGTTGGTTAGAAAATTTCAGATTCGCTTAGCTTCGTGGAAAGGAAGATGTCTTTCTTATGCCGAAAGGGAAGTCTTGATAAATTGGTGCTCTCATCTATTCCGATTTACAAGCTCTCTCTTTTCAATCTTCCAATAGCAATGGAAAATAAATTGGTAAAAATCATGCGGAATTTTCTTTAGAGGGGAGACGCGGCTAGTCATGGGTTATGCAAGGTTAGTTGGTAAACAATTAAATTACCGAAGAACCTTGGCTGGCTTTCGATTCGTGATATAAAAATTATGAATTGTAGCGTCCTTCTCAAGTGGATTTGGCATCTTCAGAATAGAGATGATGAGTCTCTTTGGTTGATTTTTTGTGCAAATATACATGGCCTTGGTTCATGGTGGGATTTATTGAATTGTTACTCTTCAAAGCTCTCCACAATATGGCGTGGTATAATTTCTAGCTGTTGCATTGAGGCTCAGTTTTTGGGGGTTTTTCTCAAAAAATTCGATCATGCGGCTTGGAAACAGGCATTCGAGGAATTTTCGGCCAGACAATTGGTCTTCAAGGGAACCTCTAAAGGATTTATTCCAAGAAAGCTTTGTGTCCGTAAAGAGGGCTCAGTACATCAAACTTGCGTGGAGCTGTTCGGCATTAATTATCTCGCTAGACCTCTTTGGGCTCACCGTCTTCGGTTAACTGAATAGGACAACTGCTCAGTGCTGAAACTTTTAATTTTTGAAGCAGCCCCGCCCATGTTTTCTCCCTTAGTCTCAGCCCCAATAGCAACATCGCAACACGTTCTTTCTTTTTAGAATAATAGAGATCTTTTTCTTTGGAATATCAGACCTCATAAAAAGTTTTCGGCCACATCCTCTTGTGCTGGATTTTATGATGAGATCCATCGAACGCTTCCACATGTTTCCTTTGGCTTGATTTGGGACACTTGCATGCTTTCTCGGATCCATTTCTTTGGTTGGCTTGTACTTCATACGAGGATTCCAACTAACGTTTTTCTTTTATCGAGAGGGTGCGCTTCTTTCACAGATGCTTCTTGCCCTTTATGCTCAGCCACGGAATCAATCGACCATGTGCTTCTCTTTTACAAGGACAACTAGACCATCTGGTGCAACACATTCAAATGCTTTGGTATCTCAACTCAAATCCTGAACCGCGCCTATGATTTCGTTACGCTTTGGAGATCTTTCTTCAAACCCGGTTTAAAGAGAGAGTTTGGGATGGCTCTCTGATTCTCAATCACATAGAGCATGTGGAAAAGAAGGAATAAATTTATGTTTGAAGGAATTCTAGACCATGAAGACTTGCTTATTGCAAATATTCACCGATGTTGGGTTTTCTTCAACATTAGGAACAAGTCTCTTTCTATTTCTGCTTCGGATCATTTAATTGATTCGGACATTTTACATTTGTAAATTGATTTGAACTTTTTATTTATTTGAGCTCATTGCTTTTGTGACTTGCTCTGTTTAATGAAAAGAGGGATGGGTGTTTTGTAGGTAAGTGAACACATCAACCTAGTTTGGACGTTCACCCCGAAATTTTCACACCTTCCAACCTTTTTTGATGGAGGAACACATCGTTCCTTCGGAAATTTTTTAAAAAAAGTTTCATATTAAAAGTTGGGAAGATCAAAGAAAGAAATGAAGTTTGGTTTGTTTTAATTCCGCAAAAAGCAATATAAAAAAGGAAATGAAATAATCATAAGATTGAGAAGATTCCTAGCTTGCATTGTTGTAATGTAATGGAACATCAATTGATTCAAATTATATATTATAAACTAAATAAATAAAACAAAGTAGGGGTAATGTTATCAAACAAATATCCCACAAAAACTAATTTGGATGGAAAATTGTTAAATTTTAATGGAATGACATAGAAACAAAACATATGAAAGTATAAAGGTACTAGTATTTTAGTGCAAACCTTAAGGAAGTTATAATTATTAACCCTTATAGGATAGTATTCAAATACAATAAGAAGAATATAAATTCGAATGTAGTATTATTTAAAAACAACTCAAGGAAATAGAAGAAAAATAGTGAATAAATTAATATTTTAACTTTTAAAGAGAGAATATAGTATAATATGTTACTCTATAGACACTAGGACTGGAAAAGACAAATGTCTCTGCTAGGGTTTCCGCTAAAACCCAAATCTCTTTTCTTTTCGACTTCTTTCTTGATCTTTATCTTGATTTTGCTTTTTTTTTTTGTCATGGACTCCGCTTACTCTTCTGCCATTTTCATAGCTTCACTATTCAATGATCAAGTTGCGACCACCAATTGAAATCGGTGTGACCAATCTGCCCAGCCACCTATTGGGCAACCTTAATCTTTATTTGCATAGCCTAAAAAGCAATCTTATGATGCCATCATCGATGATCAATCACGGGAAAAAATTCAATTCAATACAACAGCTCCTATTTCTTAGAAGGGAGGGTTTAGGTTGGTTAGAATCTCTCAAGAAGTTTATAATGAACATCTAAAGCTTTGCTCCTTTTCTTTGATTGATCGATTGATCTAGGGAAAGGAGATGCACCAAAGAAATTGGAGGATCTCAAATCACAACTATCTTTGATTTGGGGACTCAAAACGCATTGGAGGCTCATTGGGAAGAGGCTACTATCATATGATGTTGGGTTCGACGGAGATAAAAAATATGGTTTGGTCTAAGGGTAACATCAACCTTAAACTTTGTCTTTTTAGGGTGCAGCCTTGAGTACCAGACTTCGATCCCTCTGCTCAAAAGGCCACGAATGCTCAAGTCTGGGTCAGATTGCAAGGAATGCCATGGGAGTATTAGGATGCTAGAATTGTGGCGAGAATTAATAGTAACTTTGGAGTGTTATTGAGAGTGGATGATGCAACTTTAAATGGTTATCTTGGTCACTTTGCTAGGGTTATTGTGGATGTTGATTTATCTACTATCTTACCTTCAACGGTTGGTGTGGAGCGTATGGGAAGAAAACTATGAATTGACCTAATTTTTGAAAACCTTCCAGCCTTCTGCAAATTGTCAATCGGTTGGGCATCATCACTATGATTGCACGAAGTTCAAGAAGCCGAAGGTGGCTGAGGATTCGAATAATTTTGCTAGAGGGAAGGTAGCGAAGGCACTCACTACCCTCCTCACTAGAAGCAATTCTAGGTAGCAAAATCTTGAAGATCGGCTTAATATATATATATATATATATATATATATATTGATATAATTAAACAAAGTTTGTGACTAATTCATAGGGTGGAAGTGCAAGGACATTGTGGGAGCTGTGTGGAGTGAGAACTGCACATTCGTGTAATTATGGAAAATTATAAATATCCCTAGTCACAATTTCATTGAGACTGTATATAATACATGCGGATAGACTAGCATGTGTAGGCTTACTCCTTGGATTAGATCATAGTAGCCGATCTCACAAGCTAAAGGTGATACCTTAAGTTTAAAAATGAATGTATTCAGGTAATACATTGGAGACTGCTATAAGATAGACACTCAGAATAGCTATATCCATGTGTTGGTGTCACATCTTATTGTAGTAGCCTGTACAAGTATCCTTAGACTTGAGATACTGGTTACCTTGTGAGGAAGTTACTATAGTTTGGGTCATACTCATGTATACCTTGTTATCAGGATGATAAAGATTATTAGGGATATAGTGATGTCCATTCGTTGGTAAGATGAGTAGTCAAGATGAGATCCATCACACATGATATATAGTAATATAATGTAAGTTGTACCCGAAGGCCTCTTGTGGAAGTAACACACTCATTAACCTCTTATGAGAGTATGATATTGATAGAATAGGTTTCTAGTCAATCTTAGTATATAAAGACCAGTGGTGTTCTTTGTGAACAAGTCTAACTTCGGGATAGCTACGGCTATTACATGAGCTAACACTTTATCCAAGCTCATTAAACTGGATGGTACATAATATGATGGAAGGAGTGTATTATATTTGTTACTACTACAGAACCGGATCAATTCACAAGCATGTGACCTTCCAAGTATTGGGGGATCATACGCCTTTGCTAGAAAGATCATTTGATTATCTAGAGTTATCAAGTTCCATATTGGTTTGGAACACTAAGCCTAAAGGTTCCTAGATGGGAAGCCAAGATTAGGTTAACCTCTAGCGGCTCTATACTTCGGGATCCTATGAGTTCACACATATTATTATGGCTTGACCTGCTATAGCGCGGTCATGATGAGTGGTTATGGATGCTACCTATAAAGGAAAATTGGTTGAACCAAATTTCCTGATTTTAAATAGAATGGGCTATTTGAATGTCGAGAAAATAATAGGAATTATGTATTTAATTAAAGACCTAATCTTAAATGCATGTGCATAATCTAATGTCTAAATAAATTCTATCTTATATCTTGGTTGAACAATGAATCCAAACATAAACCTTCACTCAATTCTTGACAACAAGCTAGATGGTTCAAACATTACTGATTGGTTCATGGTGGTGAAGATATTGTTCATATCAGAAAGGATAGCTTATGTTTTAGATGAGCCCCTCCCCAATGAACCTGATGTTGAAACTAATGCTAATGAACATGAGGTATGGGAGAAGCACAGAAAGGATCGTGAAACAGCAGCATATATAATGCTAGCAACAAGCTTCAGAAATAGCATGACAGTATGGACCTTGATACCATGATTCTCCATCTTCATGAACTCTTCTCAAAGCAGACCAGGTTCGAGGGATTTGATACATCAAAACTCTTATTCGGAACGAAGATGCAGGCTTGCACTTCAGCATAAAAGCCTTCTCTTAAACTATTTAGTTATATAGAGAAGCTAACCCGACTGGTTTTTGTGATGGATCACAAATTAAGTGTGGATCTGATTTTTACCTCATTAATTGATATTTATTAACAATAATGACTCATTATTATATGAACAAGATCGATGCCACACTGCTTGAGTTGGTCAACATGATGAAATGGTAGAGCCTAAGATTCGAAAGAATCCAAAGGCTTTACTTCTGGTTGAGAAAACCAAACCTTCCAATGGTGGGTCTCGTTTTGGAAAGGGTCTGAGTGCTAAGAAGAAAATCAGTAAGAAGAAGAAAAATAAGAAAGGAATTGCAAATATCTGCTTCCAATGTTGCAAGGTTGGCCATTGGAAGAAGGATTGCAAGGTTCACATTTCTAAATAAGTGAAGAAGAAGCCAAGTGACGCATCTACTTCAAGTAAGTTCATACTAGAGAGTTTCTCTACAGTTCCCTATAAGTCTACTTGGGTATTAGATACTAGTTGTGGTACTCAGATATGTACTTCTATGTAGGAATTATGGAATAGTAGGAGGTTTGCAAAGAGGGAAATGGATCATGGGTTGCTGTAACAGCTGTAGGGACTTATAGCCTTCGTTTGCCTAGTCACCTAGTTTTAGTTTTGAATAATTGCTATTATATTCATGTTGTCACTAAGAATAATATTTTTCTTCTACGTTTAGCAACAAAGGGGTTTAAAATTTTATTTTCTAATAATAAATGTCAAATTCAGCACAATAATGTTCTTTATGCTTGCGGAATATCTGTGGATGGCATTGATGTTCTAGATACTAAAATTGAAATTCTAAATATGAACATTGTTAAGAAATCAAGATTGGATAATGAGAAATCATCATACTTATGGAATTGTTATCTAAGCCATATAAATGAGACTCTCTTAACTAAGTTACAGAAATGTGGAGACTTAGGCCCAATAGAATGGGAATCCAATTGTGAGTGCGAATCTTGTTTAAAGAGGAAAATGACTAAGAAAACTTTCAAAGGAAAGGCTCAGCGTGTCACTAGTACCTTGGAAATAATACATTCTGATGTATGTGGTTCAATGAGTGTTACGACACATGAGGGTTTCTTCTACTTCATAACCTTTATCGACAATTACTCGTAATATGGTTATTTGTACCTTATGAGGCACAAGTTTGTGAGTTTTGAGAAATTTAAAGAGTTCAAAACAGAAGTAAAAAAATAGCTTGGGAAAAGTATCAAGACCCTTCAATCAGATCGAGGTGGTGAATACATAAGCCAAGATTTTTAGGATTATCTGAGGGATAATGGTATTTTATCCCAGTGGATACCTCCTTATACACCCTAAAAAAATGGAGTGTAAGAAATGAGAAATCGAACCCTACTCAATAATGTTTGGTCCATGATGAGCCAAGCAAAACTCAGACATCCATTTGGGGTTATCCACTTGAGAGTGCAATTTATATTCTAACAAAGTCCCCTCTAAATCTATTGATCAAACACCATACGAATTGTGGTATGGTAAGAAACTAGCTCTTTCTCACTTGAGAGTTTGGGGATGTCTGCTTACGTAAAGAGGACGAGTTCAGATAAGCTGGGTTCTATGTCTGATAGGTGTCTGTTTATAGGTTATGCTAAGGAGACTATGGGGTATACCTTTTTTGATCCTAAGGAATAAAAAGTCATTATTTCCAGATATGCTCAATTCCTCGAGAAGGAGCATATAGTCGGGAACGCTAGTGGGAGCAATCTTGAGTGAGGCACTCAAGAAGATTAAATAGACAATCAACTAATTATTCCTGCACCTGTTACACAAAAAAGTATAAGCATGGAATAGCCTATAATAACATCGACATTGCACAGGTGAGGTCAGGCTCCAATTGCTCCAAGCGATACGGGTTTCTCATCGCTAATGATAAACATCTCTTCCTTATGGAAGATTATGAGCCTAAAACTTGTAAGGAGGTAATGAAAGGCTCAGATTCTGATAAATGGTTTGCACCCATGAGGTCAGAGATGGACTCCATGTACGAAAATCAAGTATGAAGCTTGATTGATGCTCCAAGTGGGATTAAGCCCATAGGATGTAAGTGGGTTTTCAAGAAGAAAAGTGACATGGACAGTAACGTAATTACCTATAAAGAAAGGCTGGTTGCAAAAGGTTACAGTAAAAAAGAAGGTATTAACTATGATGAAACCTTTTCACTAGTGGCCATGATAAAGTCTATCAGGATACTCCTTTCCATCGCTGCTCATTATTATTACGATAGTTGGATAAAAGGATGTGAAAATAGCATTCCTTAACAGGAATCTTGATAAGGATGTGTATACTTAGATTATATCAATCATGGTATACTTAGGAGATCCTTTAGGCTAATTTTATGTTTTGAAATTCTGCCTTGCAATGTTGCATGTTCAATTACTATCTTGATTAACAAGCAATGAGACTATCAATGTGCTCGTCCAATGTAGAGAGTGGTGGGCACGGAGCAGAGCTGATGCAAGTGCTAGGAAGGTTTAGAGGTTTGTGGCGGTGATAGAAGCTACAGGATTGGCTTGCTAGTCATTTAAAGGTGGAGTGATAAGTGTATAGTTACACTTATTATCATATCAATTTTATAGACTAAACACTATAGTTTAAGTCATTTTTATACTTCATATAAAAGATTTCACGTGGTATATAGTTCTGTTTGGAGCAAATGCAGATACTAGGTAAATCTTGGGAGTAAAATGATCTAAAGTGGAATTCTATGTAAAAAGAGTGAAAAAGGTGCAAAAAGATGCGTAGAACTTAAAGATTTGGCTTAGGATCGAAGCTGTCAGAGATCGGTAAAGCTACAAGGAGAATTCTAAAGAAAAACAAATTTCACAATCGTGACAACCACTCGCGGTCACAACTTAGTATTATTTAGAATAGAAAATTACCAAACAAGTATTCAAGATCGCGACATGTATATTGTGGTCGTGACCTGGATGGTTTTTTTTATCAAATCTTCTTAAATACCAACCGCCAGATAAGAACGATTAACCGCCATCAACTACCAAACAAAAAGACACCTTTTGGAAGTCAACCAATCATGAAAAGGTGCCTACCCATTGTGTATAAGATTAAAGCTTCTCAACCAATCACAATGAAGTGATGCAATCTTTTGCCAATGGACACAACTCTTCGTATGGATAGATGCAACCCTTCATACTTTATGTATAGGGCTGCAAACTTCACCAATTTTGTGGAATGGATTGTGAGTGACTATGTGTGTGTTATAGTGCACATGTATGTATAGATAGAGAGTAAAAATTATTTAGTTTTCGCTACATTCATAAGTGTTAGCGAGAAAATTTATAAGTGATTCGAATCCTTATTTCGATCACTAGATTTCTCTACATATTCTAGCGATTATTGTATAAGTGTAATTGCAAATCATTTATGAATAAAATTTCAACATTCGTTTATTCGATATTCATAAAGAATAGCATCCTAGCAGAGGCTTTGTACGAGTCGAGACCAAATTCAAAGAAGACTCAAGAATTGCGGGAATTGACGACTCCCATTAAAGAGTGGATCCGGTTTGATCAACTTTAGCTTTCACTTGCTTACCTTACAACTTTGCTTTGCTTTCTACTTATACTTTCTATTTCAAAGTTCATGATTTGTCTATGTGTCATAATGTGTATTTCGTGTTGAGTCTTTTATAGTAATCAAGTTATATGCTTTTGAGTTAACTTTAAGAGTAGTTTCGGGGTTAACGAGATTGTGTATAATCACTGGATTTGTGATTATAACGCTATTTAGTGAGATAACATTTTTGGAATGGTAACTTGCTAAATGTGGCTAAGTGAGAGCGACCAGTGCTAAGCATAGTAATACTGTTATCCATGTTTATATAATCATCTTAATTCGTTTACACTATATTTAGAAAAGTCATTTCATGTGTTGCTCTGCGGTGAATAATTGAATTATTGAGTGTCTAGAATCGAGTCTATTAAATTAATCTAGTGAACGTAATATCTTTGATGACCTTGCATGTTTTCTTTGCTATACTTGTTTGTAGGGAAAATCTACATACTGTTATCTTCTCTATTCTTTCATACATTTATCTATTCATCCATCATTCCAATCCTCCTAACTAAAATCAGATTTATTTTATTTTCTTTATTCCCTTTCTCTTAATGATCTTTAGAGCTGGTCCTTCCCTGTGGGATTGATATCTTTTAAAACTACATCGGAACTGTATACTTGCAGTGGTCACCATTTTTCTATTTAGATAAGAAGTATTGACAACACTTGTTCGTATTTTGAACTTTTTCTTATTTGTAGAAAAGTGAGGAATAAGGTTTTTGGCTTCATTTTAGAATATAACCCCTTAGAGTCATTAAAGTTGAGACCTTGCGATGAAGTTTTTGACGCCGTTACCTGGGAAGGCAAGTGCATTCTAGAGATCAGATTGTTGGAGAACGGGTAATTAGATTTAATAAGTTTGTTTTTCTTTGTTTTTCTAGATACTAAGTCTAAAAATTGAAGAAATAAGAAGGATTACAGAAGGTCACGATCGTGACTATAGATCACGCTCGTGAAGTTATACAGCAAAACCTTCTGTTCATGTTTTGAAGGAAATTATGATCGTGACAGGCCTTCGAGATCGCAACATGGGCTCTGGATTCTCCTTCTTAATAAAACGGGTTTTCTCTTTTCTTTACTTTTCATTTTCATATTTTTAGACTAGTTGTTTGTTTTTTAGACTAGATTTTCAATTGAATAAAGTCTACCACAATGAGGATATTGTGTTCTTTAGTGTGAGGGGACATTTGTAAAAACTCGTAAAATCCAAAAAAAAATTAAATAAAGTAAAAAATCAAAGAATTTGAAAATTTTTGTTGATTTTCATGTCATCTATACATTATTTATTCTTATACTTTACTAACATTTGTCCAAGGTTATGTTGAGTGTTAGGTATTACATGTTTAATGTTAGTTCAAATTTCGAACAAAATTTTTGTTTCGAGTTTGAGCGCACATTGAGGGTATGAGCATTTTTAGCACAACATTTAGCATTTGGCAAGGATGAGTGGTGAGTAACATTCGAATGCAACATTCCAAGTAAGTTTCGATATATATTTCAATGCAACATAAATTAGTGTAAGTTATATAGTTTTAGTTTAATGCTTCCGATAAGTTTAAGTGGAGTAATATCTAATGGTATTCTTACTATGAGTTTTATATTCAAATCACGAATAAGTCCTATAAGTATTGAGTGTGTTTAAAGTGTTGGGAAACTATAGCCATCATACTTTGAAATTGATCAATAAAGGATGAGGGTATTAACAGAAAAATTAAAAGAAAGAGAGGATAACCAATGAGTTATGCAAAAGGTGAGGAATTACGGAATAGAAATTGCAACCATTCAATGAGTGAAAAAACCAATGAAAAGAAAGCATAGCACGAAAAATGGGTGTAAAGTACAAAGTACTTCAAAAATATATGCTTAAAAGAAAAAATTGAGAGAGTGGTATGGAGTATAAAATGCAACCATTGAAAAAAGGGGAGAGTGGTATGGAGTATAAAATGCAACCACTACGAGTGTTTTAGCATCCTAGGTCACCTAGAAATGCCTTGAGAGAAAATTATTCAAAGTGTGCTTTTTTATGTTCTTTATACTTTATACTATGCTTAAGAGAAGGTAATATTCGAGTATGCATATAAAGTTATATGAAGATGCGATTCGGTTGACTCTCCATTAAGAGCAAAGGTATGCAACTAAGCTATATAAATTGCACATTACTAATTTGTGGAAAATTTCAGACTTCTACTTGAATCTTTTACAATGTGCGAATATGGTACTCACTGCAATAGTCTTTCTCCAAATGAGGTATGAACTTGATTACCAATTTATACACTTCTGTTGAATTTATCTTGATGACAAGGCAAAAGTTAAGTGTGGGGGTATGATAAGTGTATAATTACACTTATTATCATATTAATTTTATACACTAAACACTACAATTTAAGTCATTTTTATACTTCATATAAAAGATTTCTCGTGGTATGTAGATTTTTTTGGTGCAAATGCAAATACTAGGTAAATCTTGGGATTAAAATGATCTAAATTGGAATTCTACGTAAAAAGAGTGAAAAAGGTGTAAAAAGATGCGTGGAACTTAAAGATTTGGCGTACGATCGAAGCTGTCAAAGTTTGGTAAAGTTACAAGGAGAATTCTGAAGAAAAACACATTTCACGGTCGTGACAACAACTCGCGGTCACTACTTAGTATTCTTTAGAATAGAAAATTGCCAAACAATTATTCACGGTCATGACATGTATATCGCGATGGCGGCCTAGACTGTTTTTTGGTCAAATCTTCTTAACTACCAACCGCTAGATAAGAACGATCAACCGCCATCAACTACCAAATGAAAAGACACCTTTTAGAAGTCAACCAATCATGAAAAGGTGCCTATCCATTGTGGATAAGATTAAAGCTTCTTAACCAATCACAATGAAGTGATACAATCTTTCGCCAATGGACACAACTCTTTGTATGGATGGACGCAACCCTTCTTACTCTATAAATAGGGCTCCAAACTTCACCAATTTCGTGGCATGGATTATGAATGACTATGTGTGTGTTATAGTGCACGTGTATGCATAGATAGAGAGTAAAAATTATTTAGTTTTTGCTATGTTCATAAGTGTTAGCAAGAAAATGTATAAGTGATTCGAATCCTAATTTTGATCACTAGATTTCTTTACATATTCGAGCGATTATTGTATAAGTGTAATTGCAAATCACTTATCAATAAAAGTTTTCGTTCTTCAACATTCGTTTATTCGATATTTATAAAGAATAGCATCCTAGCAGAGGTTCTGTACAAGTCGAGACCCAATTCAAAGCAGACGAAGGAATTGCAGGAATTGATGACTCCCATTAAAGAGTGGATCCGGTTTGATCAACTTTAACTTTCACTTGTATACCTTACAACTTTGCTTTGCTTTCTACTTATACTTTCTATTTCAAAGTTTATGATTTGTCTATGTGTCATAATGTGTATTTTGTGTTGAGTCTTTTATATTAATCAAGTTATATGCTTTTGTGTTAACTTTAAGAGTAGTTTCAGGGTTAACGAGATTGTGTATAATCACTGGATCTGTGATTATAACCTGTTTAGTGAGCCTACATTTTTTGAATGGTAACTTGCTAAATGTGGCTATATGAGAGCGACCTATGCTAAGCATAAGAATATTGTCATCCAGATTTATATAATCATCTTAATTCATTTGTACTAGATTTTAAAATGTCATTTCATGTGTTGCTTTATGGTGAATAATTGAATATCTGAGTGTTTAGAACCGAGTCTGTTAAATTAATCTAGTGAATGCAATATCTTTGATGACCTTGCATGTTTTCTTCGCTATATTTGCTCGTAGGGAAAATCTATATACTTTTATATTCTCTAATCTTTCATACATTTATCTATTCATGCATCATTCCAATCCTCCTAACCAAAATCAAATCTATTTTATTTTCTTTATTCCGTTTCTCTTGTTGATCTTTAGAGTTGGTTCTTCCCTGTGGGATCTATATCTTTTAAAACTACATCATAACTGTATACTTGTAGTGGTCACCATTTTTCTATTTAGATAAGCGGTATTGACAACACCTGTTCGTATTTTGAACTTTTATCTTATTGGTAGAAAAGTGGGGAACAAGGTTTTTGGCTTCATTTTAAAATATAACCCCTCAAAATAATTAGAGTTGAAACCTTGCGATCATGGAGTGAGAACACTAACACTTTTTACCTACCTATCAGGGAGCTCACCATCACCCCCTCGAACATAATTGCGATGATGAGATTATGATGGATCAAGAGGACCATTAACTTGATGTGTTTATGGATACCCTCCTCTATGTCTAGGCCATCACAGATAGGATAGAGAGCTCGATCGAAATTCGACCTCTAATCGAGCTTAACTCTCATACTACCGAATGATATTCCACTAGGATCATCCAAAACAAATCACCAATGAGGAGCTGACTCATTTAGTTTGATCTTTAATCGTTGTCCTCCTTCCCACCTTCATCATCCCTATCTCAAGTTTGGAGGATCTTGATTCCATCTCTTGATGGAACTAGTGCAGGGCCATATTGGGCCAAATTTACTATGGCTTGGACTCTTGTGCTGGACACTTGATGCTAGAGCTTAAGGCGAGAGGGCTATGGATTTTGGTGAGCTTTTAACCTTCTTTAGATTTTATTTCTTTTAGATTGCACCAATTCTGACATGATAGATTGACCATTTTTGTAGCCCTTGGCCTTCAAATACCAGGTTATGCCTTTGCCTTATGTAATGGGCGTCATGAATCAGATGCCCATTTCATCTCTTATTAGATGCTCCCCTAAATTGAAATGATAGATAGCTATCCATGGTACCAAGAGAACCTTTGATGCCTCTACCGCAACTGGTTACATATTTTTACCTCAAAACTTTTCTTTTCATTATTTTTTGTACATTTGACACTCTTTATTGATTAAATTCGCACGAATCCCTAGGCTTTGCTACTGATCGAGCTTATAAATGGATCATTCAATGAGGGGTTGATGATCACCTCCTCCTTCTCGAGTTTCCATACATGCAGGAGTTCTACTTCGGGGAGAGGATTAGGAGATGGAGGAGGAGTAAGACTGCTAGGAAATGGGTCCCACTAGGTGTTCCCACTAGAAATTACCTCACTTCCTTTTCTGCTCAGGGAGCCACATGTTCAGTATAGCTTTTATCTTTTCTAGATCCATCTCTATCCCCCTCACAATGTATCCTAGCAGTTTGCCAAAAGTCATGAGAAAACACATTTCTTCTAATTGAGTCGTAAATTGTACTTCTCTATCATTGTGAGGAAATTGTCTAACAACTATCGGGTGTCCTTCTCAAGTTAGAGATTTGACAAGCATTTCATCAACATAGATTCCAACCCCTTTATGGATTATATCATGAAGTGAAGTTGCCTCAGCCAGCTAGTAAGTTGTGCCATCGTTGTACAACCCAACTGGCATGACCTTATAGTATTACAGACCCCATTTAGTTATGAAAGTTTTTTTTACCTTATCAAGATTAGAATTTGGTTATTCTAAGAGTACATTGCGGCCTTGGCTACACTATCCCCTAAAATATCAATGTGGGGCCACTGGAAATCATCATTTAGTGATGCCTTGTTCACATCTATAAAGTCCACACAAACCCTAAATTTCTTATCCTACTTAGCTACGGAGACAATGTTTGTTAGCCATGTCAGATATTAAAAAACCTCGACGAGTTTGGATTCAATCTGCTTCGCTACTTCTACCTTAACCTTATTTGTCGACTCCACATGCATTCGACGCAATTTCTTCTTTACTATCTTGAATATCAGATCGGTTAGAATTTAATGCTCTGAAATCTCTCTGTCGACTCCTGATATGTCTTCGTATGACCAGGTAAAAGTGCTCATGTCACGTCTAACCACATTTTAAATCTCTCTCTTTTGAAAAGGGTTTATATTATATGGTTAACGTTTTAGGTGATTCATTTGTACCCAAGTTAATTTCAAGTAAAGAGACATCATAAATGCTAAAGACATTATGAGTAGATTCACATGAATGCATGGTGTCATCAGGAAGAACATCAAATAAGTAAGCAAAGTGCTGGGAATATTAAAAATTACATCATCTTCATTTTCATCCTCAACATGTGAATGAGGGTCTTCTTTTGTAGCATCCTCTTGAGTAGCCCTTGGGTTTGCACTTGCCTTAGCGAAGCTAGAGGCTTGGTAAGCTTAGTAATTATCCCTATAGCAGTAATAGCGGGTGGATTGGCAGTGGCAATGGTAAATGCCATAGTTGCGAAGATAAGTGAGGTGTCCATTATTAGGAGTTGGAGATGCACAAATGATAGGTTTTAGAAATTGGAGGCTTAACAAATAAATGAGCATCAAGGTGCTATCGCAAAAGGGTGTGGTGAATAAGAAAGAAAAAGGAGTAATTGGAGGAGGGTTTCCCTTAAATGGTTTATTTGTCCACTTTAGCTCAAATAATGTAGCTGAGGGGGGTAAATGCAATATTCTTGGTTTTAAAGATTAATTACAAGTTGATTTTAGATACGTATTGAGTGGAATATGTTTTGTGCACTTTAGTCTAAAAACTATTAACTACTTACCTTAGCTGACTTAGTTTACCTTCAATTTGTGTTGACTAAAGTACTTCACTTATATTAGTTTTCAAGCAGATATAATAAAATAGAGAATTGAGAAAAAAACTATAAATGCAATATGATAGATTGGGGAAATAGTACAGGTCAGATTTATCCTGGTTCATCCCCTAGCCTACCTCTAGCCCCTGGATTCCTTTCCAAGCTTTAATTCGCTAGTGATTCCTTCCTTCAATAGGCGGAGAAGCCTTTATAGTGGGTAGACACTTACAGAAAGTACCCTACTTTTTAGCTACCTCTAAATTACTCAATTTAGGTACCCTTCCTAAACTAACTCGTAAATTTTAGAATTAAAGTATAACAAACAAAGCCATTCAACTTATAAAAAACATTAAATCCTTTTACAAAGACAAAGCTTTGCTAGTCTCTAAGATAATCTGATTCTCTCTTACAAACTGATTTGAAATTGAGTGTTTGCTTAGGATTTCTTGATTTTAGAATTTTTGAATGGTGTGATTGCTTGAACATTATTTTCAGCTCTTAAGAAATTCAAGGTGATCCACCAAGTTTGAACATCTGCTTCTATCTTCTATTTATACTTGAGAATGCAAGAAGTAGGCTTTGCAAACTTCTCATCTTGACCTGTTCTTCAAAATCTCTTCACAACTTTTAAATCTGGCTGTTCGAAACAAATTCACAAACATTTATAGATAGTGATTTTGAAAATTGAAGTGCGAGATTAATCAGTTAATCTTTGATGGAATGTGGAAGCCTGCAATTAGTTGACTTGCTGACGTTGTAGAGTTATGTGGAGACACTGAAAACAGTGCATGTTAGAAGCTGCCTTTTTACCTTGGATGCTTGTCAGGAATCTCTAACATTCTGTACTACCACCTTTTAGTAATTGAGGACCACATGAATATGTTTTTTGATTTAATACTTTTTACCTGAAAAACATCATAGGGAATATTTTGTCTTCACAGATAGCGTTAAAAGCACAAGTGTCATTATATCCTAAGTGTCTATGTTACTTAGCTTTTATTAAAATAAAAGCTACTTAGTTGAGTTATATCTTATAAACTATGTAATACTCAGCTTCCCTCAGCTTTTCTTATTCTAAGTCATAACTTAATTAGAACTCAATAAACTGAGTTGTTTTCCTTAAACAAACTCAAGTAAAACATGCTTAATTAAGAGTTTACTTAGTACCTAATTAATTTCGTTATCCTAATTAGTTTATTATTTCCAAAACATTTAGGGTTCAACAATCTCCCCGGTTTTGGAATAGATAACAAACCAAGAAGTAGAAGAAATCAATCAAATAAATAGTTTATGGATATAGGAATACCTAATAAATGATGTAAGACTCCCCCATGTTGAGCGAACTCCTTTTTCAATATAGACTCCCCCATACTAAGTGGATTTCCATCAATCAACATTAGCTCCCCCGTACTTGGAGATCCTTTCTTTATCTTGGGACTTTGTCTTACTCAGTTTCTCTTTTCAATTTGGTCTTGGTTAAAACCTGCAATAGTTCAAAAGCAAAAATAACACATACTCATTGATATAAAACTTAGTCAGTACACAAAAAGTATCCTATACTAAGTGTTTACAAATTAGCACTGTTATAAAATTTTCTATACTAGTAGTTATCTATGGGTCTTAAGGTCACGTAGATAAGGTTGATGTTGAGAAGATGAGCCTCCACCTCTTGAATATTGTTGATTTTGTTGCTATTTCTAGTGTCCTGATGTACGTTGCGGTCTTGTATGAATTTGAGCTCTATGTTGTTGGGCTACCTTGCGAGCATCTTCACTTACTTTCTCCCCCTTTGATATTTAAACTGTCACCATATGTCGGAGTGAGGTATTGATGGAGTTCATTGCAATTTGAAAATCCTCTTGCTTCTCAAATATGGATGGTGATATCTCTTGCTCTAGCTACTCTTTTCCTTTTGTTGAAAGAACCTCTTGATCATTTAGCTCTTGTAGCAACAACTGATGACATCTGGTTAAATGAGCGATCTGGTCAAATCCCTAGCAAGCAAACTATTGTAAGCACTGCAGAAGACCTCTAAAGTTAGATGTAGATAAAGTTATCTTTAGTTTTTCTTCCATCTCAATGATCCTTAGACACATTAGATATACAATACTTGATATGTAATCTATGTCATTCGAATCATGTGCTCTAATAGTCACCAAGTTCTATACATTCTCTTGATGTTCATGTAGCTGATCCTTCAGGGGATTAAGCTTCTTATGCATAGTTAGGCCAATACTAGGGTCTATTGACTCAGTAGGCATAAGAAATAATTCTCCCATTGCATGGAGCAAAGACATTTGCGCTTTCTTCATAGATTCTTTAGTATTGGACTTGATAAGAGTGTAAGCTGAGTTAAATTTATCACTTAGCGCATCCATGTTCAGTATAGGTTATCCATCTTCTGGGCAACTTAATCCACCATCTTAACTGTCACATTAACCTTCTTGTCATAGGCGATCATCAGCTTGAAAAACTTCTCCATCACTTCCCACATGTTGTAGCCCAGATCCTTATTGGTATTTAACTGCTTTAACAATTCATTTAACTTGTTCTCCACGTTGGTCCTTATTTTAGCCTGTTCTTCACCAAATTTGTTAAACTACATAGTTGGAGTTGCTAGAGTGGAATTCAAACTACTTAGCTGTTGTAAGGTAGCATATATGCTACCCTTCACCTTTCCTACCACTGCATTCGCAATGACAGTTGAGCTTGGAATAGAAGATATAGCCGCATTAGGCTGAGCTACATAGTCTATCATTCCAATTAGAATCAAAGCCATCTTATCCACCAAGCTCTACATGCTCTCCTTAGCTAAGTGATTTTTGATGGAAAATAAGCTCCCTTGGTTCTTCTCAAACTCCTTAAAGTAAACTAATTACTCGGGGATGCTTGAGTGCTTATCAAATTCTGGGATCTTAGTGTTTTTCATAGTTGAGAAGTCCGTCAATTCTTGCGATAGTAGAACTTAGCTTACTACACCATCCAATTCACTATAAGTTTTGAGAAATAGGAATTTCTTCCATACCAGCTCTCTAATCTGAGCTAAAATGGTTGAATCATCCGAGTCCTCTTGGACTGGCTTGTTGTTGGAAGGAGTTGCTTCCTCGGTAATCAAATTTTCCTTTGCAACTTCTTCCCTTGCTTTTCCTTGCTGAGTGTAATTATTAACTTTAGGAACTTCTCTATCAAAGGGATTAGAGAGGTTGTGGATGGTTGTGAAGAAAGGTTTGGTTCAGAAGAAGTGATTTGAACAAATGGGTTTGAAGGAGTTAGAGTTAGCTTAGATTTTACAAGAGAAAGAATGAGCGAAGTTTCAGTTTGTGGAGGTGGTGAAGAAGTGCTTGTCTTTTCTGAGGAAAATTGGTTAGAGAAGAAGTGTGAATGGGGAATTTACATGAGAATTTTCCTTGGGAGAATTTATGAAGGAAGAAGGAATTTCAGGAGTTACAAAATAAATTAGTTCATGATTTACAAAAGAAGTTGGGGAAGGAATATGTGGTACTTGTTGGTTGGTTGATGGACCCAAGGATGGGTCACCTTTACGTAACTCAATCTGAGTAGGAAGTAACTCAGTTTGCTGAGTGAGATTTGGGGCCTAGATGTTTTGACCAGGTTGAGCAGATTCTTCATGGTTCATCCATGTCATCATCATCCTCTTTGTTGCTTACTATTTTCATAATCCTCCTTACGCAAGCTGTGGCAGATATTTTCCTTTTAGCACCCT
The DNA here is from genome assembly GCA_949673415.1 of Euphorbia schlechtendalii. NCBI lineage: Eukaryota > Viridiplantae > Streptophyta > Magnoliopsida > Malpighiales > Euphorbiaceae > Euphorbia > Euphorbia schlechtendalii. Next base: position 24,275 of record CATIWQ010526159.1, read on the forward strand.
TAGCTTTGGAGATTACTTTCTCCATTTCATTAGCTGCATTAGAACAGATAGTGTCTTTGTCATCTTTAGCATTCTTTGAGCATTCATGCACTACAGCTTACCTTACTTCCTCAAACTTACTCTTGTTTTTGCAAAGCTCATCCCCTAGTTCCTTAGTAAACAAGCCCTAGATACTCTCCACAAAGTGTAGAGGAGGAGGAGATAGAGATGAAGTTTATGTAGACTTCTTTGATTTGGACTGAACTTTCCTCTGAGTTTATATCATTAAGTTCAGCTTCTTGTTGGCTCATCCTTGGGGTTGGGCAAGCGTATCTCCTGCCCTTTGTTTTGCTAGATTTGCTCTAGATCTTTGAGCACCCGCCTTTAATTTAGGAGAGGTTGGAGCAAAGGCGGTAGAGGTTTGCACAAGCTGAGCTGATAGGGGCACATCACCAGTAGTCCCCTCACTTAAAACCTTATAATCAACCACAAAGGCATCCTCATCTTCCTTGAGGACATTTTCAGGGAACACAAAGGGCTCCACCCTGGCTTTCTTCAGTTTCACATCCTGAGCCTTGGTGTACCTTATGTGGACTTGATTACAAATCAACTTCTTCAAATGCTGAAAGTCTAAGCACTTCTTTAATGGGATAATGGTCTCTCTACTTTTTGCTAACACCATGGCGATGTCCATCCTAACTACCTTTGCGATAGTAATGATTAAGTAGCCATAGGGATAGAGGATAGTCACTTTAGTGAGATGATGCAAGATCATCATAGACCAATTGAACTGCTTTCCCTCCACCATATGGTACACAATGCACCGCTCAAAGTTGGTGTAATTGCTAAGCGATCTTGTCTTGGGTATCAAAGAGTTGACTAAAAGCTCATGATAGGCTCTCGCTTTCTATCCCATCCTAGATGCTGAGAGCTCTCAAGATACATAGTCCTTTAGGACTTCATAATCCTCTAGCACTGCCACATGTTCCTCATCTTCATTTCTCATGAGCATAGTGCCCTTCAATGGCATGTGTAGAATGGTGGCAATCAGCTTAGCTGAAATTGGATAAGAGGTCTTCTCAACCCTGATCATTAGCACATCAATAAACCCTTCTATGGTGTAGAGATTGGAGTAGAACTTCCTGATTAACTCCTTCATAGATGATCCATCTAGGAGAAGGAACTGGCTCAAATTTTACTACTTAATAACCCTATGCATGGTCTTGTTCTTCAACAAGCCATCATAATCCACTTTGAAGACGAGTCCAAACTATTGATCTTCACCTTAGTTGACCTTGGTGAAAGTTGTTCCATGACGCAAAATCACCTTCTCATTAGTTTCGTTGATGTGAACAAACGTATTCCTCTTGGATTCACTTTCAAGAATGAGAGTAGATTTCCTTAGGTTCACCATTTACATAAATGGTTTTGAAAGAATGAAGTTAGGGTTGTTGAGAAAAATTGCTTTGAAAGTTCAAATTTGTAAGTGACTTTCTCTCTCCAGCAAGCTCTTCCTTATATACCCTCTTCAACTGCAAAATATTACGTGGCTCTCTCACAAGCCAAGATCAAGTTTAAATGGTGAGATTGAAAAAGTATTTAACCAACTTAATACAATGACTAGTTTTAGTTTCAAACGGTTCCAATTCAAAATGCCCTTTCAATAAAGTG
>CATIWQ010526177.1:0-16089 GCA_949673415.1 Euphorbia schlechtendalii
CTAGTACATGCCATTATTTTACAAACCAAAATGTTACATGAAATTTTTAATCCACATTTAGTCTTTTCCCTTTTGTGCTCTTCAAGCTGATCCACTTATATCACTTCAGTCCCCACTAACTACAGAGCTTCTAAATCTGCATGTAAAAAATAACTACACGCTAAGCAATTTGCTTAGTGGTGTACACTAATTCCAATTTCATAGAATTTAAAACATAAAATATAATTTATTTATGATTAAATAAAATCATGAAAACACATTTCAAAATTTCAATATACATATTTAAACATATAACTCGTCTTCAATATTTTACTTATAACATAAACAATAATTGCCTAAAAAAAACTAAGCATCGTTAATGGTATTAGATACGGGGGTTGGCACTAAACCCGAAGTCGAAGCTCCTAATAACAACACAAAGCCTGAAGTCGAAGCTCCTAATAATGGTACAAGGCCAGAAGCCGAAGCTCCTAATAATGGCACAAAGCCCGAAGCCGAAGCTCCTGAAATCAGTAATCACAGTATCAGCACTAAGCCCCGGAGACAAAGCTCCAATTGTTTGTACAGTACTGTACCCTCTTTCATTGGCGCCAATCTACCCGGACCCATTTTCTACTCGTTTACTAAGGGCAACAATTACACAAAAATACTTATAAATTCAGTATGATATTATTAATATGATTCAACACAAAATCATGTATTAAGGATCTCAAATATTTAAATTTTCAATCCTTAAATATCAATAAAACACAATAAAATTAACATTAATGTTTTACGAAATTTCCAAATTTTGTGACCTGACTTCCCCCATATTTTTCTCTATTAAAACATCTTCAAATCAAAAAAGTTAATTCTTAAAATACCTAGCCATATGTCTCAAATTTTCAATGCCATAAGAATTATAGAAATCCAACCAATATAGATCAAGTTATACTCAAAACACTGAACAATGTGCAAACTGAAAAACTCCCAAAAACATATTTCATGATTCAACTTCAAACGGCAATTTCATGCATAAGAAAGTTGAAACTCACAAAAGTTTCTTCTGAACATATAAAATTCAATTTCTTCTAATATCAATAGAGTTAAGAATCGCTCAAATAAGAGTAGTACAACATGAGAAAACATTAAAACAAAACAGAGGTACAATCTGAAAATTTTGCAGCAAAATCAAAAATTTGAAATTAGTGTACACAAACCTCTTTTAAGCTCTTCAATGGGTTTCTTCTACCTCTTTCCCTATTCCACTATTAGTATTAGTTTCTTCTACAAAAACCATAATTTTCACAATCAAAATGCTACTTGAATAAGCCTTATAATACCTTAAATATGCTTAATCTACCATGAATTCTACTAATTTAACTTCAATTGTCTAAAAAATCACTTACCTCAAGTTCGGGTTACTATTCATCTGAAACTTAACACTTGATTTCTTCCTCTTCTAACCTTATTTACATAAATTGATGATGATAGAAGGCTTATAGATTGATTTCTAACAAGGATTCGAAGTCGAAACGAAGAAATCGAAAGTTTTTAAGGTCAGATGAATTTTCTATAAAGAGGAAGAAGGAGTAGAAGAATGAAGAATGAAGATACGTAGGATAAGATAAGAAGAATGATGATATGTATATAAAACTATTTAATGTGAAATTACTATTTTTCCCTTAGTTCAATAATATTATATACTTACCACATTTTCTCGGTTAAACCATCTTATAATCTCATAATTTAATTTCGTAAAAGAATAACATGCACATACAATTATAAGCTCCAATGATAGCTTATATATTCTCTTTTGTATGAATTATAATTATAGAAATTTTCGATCTCAAGTTGCATAGTTCAGGTCAAAGTTTGACTGGCGGTCAAACTTAGCTTCGTTTTACTATAACCGAACTTTAACTTTTTCTTATCATTCCTTTAATATTGTAACAATATACCGTTATCAAAATTTAGAAATTTTGGGGTGTTACAGGTTCTGTGGTGGCTATACACTTTTTTTTTTGTGAATATCCGAATTAGGTTAGGTTTTGGTTTTTAATTTTGTTTTATATCTTAATTAACTAATTAGGATTTTTTATTAATTCTAATTATAAATTGGTCCATTTAAATTTGTAGTTTAATAATTAAACCCCTTAGTTTAATTCCTTAAAAAAATTTAAATGCTATCTTTTATAATTCACAAATTAACCCCTTGAACTAAATTAAAACCTTACATTTAATCAAATTTAATATCATACTATATATATTAATTCAATTAACTTAAATAGCTAATTAATTATTTTAGCATGACAATTTTATTGATTAAATTTATTCAATTAAATTATTTAATACATGAATTTATTTAATTATTAATTAAATAAATACCATGTACGAATACATTAAATCAACTGAATTTTACTTTAATGAATAATATAAAATACATTATATTATACCATTAACTAAATTACTTGGAGTTAAATTATTCAATTACATTGACTTGACATGTCAATTAATTAATAATCGATTCTTCATCAAGTTTTGTAACATTACATGTACAAGAAATCACAGATTAGTTGTTCTAAGCGCAAGATCCTTTGGGTCTGTCCATATGTTGGCAATAGGATTCAGCCATAGACTATAAGCGGATTTTAGCAAACCATTACAACCCCCAATTGGGACAGAATCCAGCCGCCTATTAAAGATACTGAACCCAGTAGTTATCTCACAAAGTCCTTTACCAACTGACATCAATATGATGAATTTATGCAGTTCATCGTATTTCTTGATCTAAAATAAAATGATAAAATAAGTCAACGACTTATTGGACACCCTTATCACTTTTATTCGTCAAGTGGCTGGTGATTCATTTGGATTTATCAAATCGAATGGCAATTCTATCACTTCAACACTACTACTAATGTGGTCATGAAATACACCAAGCATACCCATACTTGTAATCCAATATTTAAGGACCCGTTAGTAATATGCTTCAACATATCCAATTACACATCAATAATAAATTGAAATCAAGTATCAGGATAATTGAGACCTACTTAGCAAAATGTCTATGACATACAACCATATGACTTTGCTGTGTGGATCGGTCCAACACCATATTCTTAACATGTGCCTATGTTAATGATCTTCTTTATCAAGTGACATAACAACTACATTGCTATAGATCATCCAACATACAAGTCTTTCGTTTTATTCATTCCCATGATTAAAATAGACTTGGGATGTTTATGATTATCAATCCATGGATACTCTACTCATATTATAACACAAGATATAAATGCAGTAGATTATTGCCTTTATAATTTGACACTGTATGAACCAATGCCATTAGAACTAGGGCACATTAACAATTCCAACAACCTCCACTTGAACTAGTTCATAGTAGGCATTGCCTTAATCTTTATAGATTTGGCCTAACCATATAAGCTCCATCAGTGATGGACTTTTGGTTAGACAATCAACGATATTGTTCCCGTGTCAACCCCATGTAATGAAATTTCATATGACATACTAAACACATGTTTGAACTTTGTCACTAAGGTCTTTAGCTTGTGCATTAGCCCCCGTTTTATTACAGAAAGATATCAAGCATATCAAGGATCCATCCATCCAAACTTACTTATCAACTTCCTAGTCCAAACAACTCTCATTGTAGCATGACATGCTACTATGTACTCAATTTTTGTTGTAGAATCAACAAATATAGTGTATAGAGATCTCAACTCATAATATAGCTTTCAACAATCTTAACAAAACTAGAATACATCTAGTCTTTAGGTATAAAATAATTGGATCAAATCTAACTTTATAGATTTCTATCCTAAAGGTCATTCTCTTGGATCTGATCAAATAACGTTGATTTGCATCCTGATAGAATGTCAAGGTTTTTCCTAAAGCTCACATTACAAAGCATTCACTAAACTTTAGTAAACCACTTCCAATTAAACCAATCATAAATATACTATCTCAATACAATATTTAGAAACGTGACCAAGTTTCTAATTAACATCACGCACACACATTGTCCATAAAAGTGTCCTTGAATGGTTACTTGAAAATTCCAAATGCGTTCTATCACCTTAACACCTAAAGATGAGATAATCTAGTTATCAACTAAATTATTGTCCATTGACTGTATTTTAGCTTTATTGGCTTTTACACAATTAAGCCAATTAAGGATATTTAATAGCCTTCCAACTGGTTCAAAGCCTCTTACTCATGCTATGTAATAAGAGTCATCACCAATCTTGAAAAAGCGTGTCCCTCAAGTTTGTAAGTGAACCATCAAGACTTTTCAGGTCAATTGTGACTTTACAACTTATGCTTTGAATGCATGAAGTTTAAATGTAAATCGGACTTGTCCTTTCAGGAATTTATGCGCTTTGAACTTGCTAGTTCAATCATGCCCCCACTACTTTTCATAAAGATTGAAATCTCTTAGAAAAAACCCTTGCTAGCTTCAAACACCATGTTTAGGCAAGGTTGTAGGTCCAATAACCTTTGGGTTCTAACATCAATATTATGACATAGATTATCAATCTTATATCAATAATGTGATTCAGATTTCAGTTTTCAAAATTAGGTGAAAGACACACCAGGCTATAGCCTATCCATACTTCATATGATGCTCTTTCAATAGCCTCAGTCAAAGTGTGATGTAGTTAATCAGTAGTCAAGAATTATGTCCTTAGTTCGGGCTTCAGGAGATCAAAACACAGTTAATAAGTAATCAAGAATTATGTCCTTAGTTCGGGCTTCAGGAAATAAAAACAAATTAAAATGAGTATACCATGTCTAACATGGTATTGTTCCTCCCTTTGAATACTCCATCACAATGGTGTTCTCTAAGAGGACTGAGCTGTGAGTCTATCTCACACACTCTCAAAACTATTATGAGTAGGTTTTAATATACTTGGTTTCTTGTTTAAATCGTAAGCCTTAATATTATAACCTACTAACTTTTCTATAGTATTCTCAAAGTCCTTGACTCAAGGTCCATAGATCTAATCTCATTAGTTATGATAAATGAAATTCATCCCTGAGAGTAACTGAGAAATCTGCCTATTTCCATTTATCATGCTTTGGACTTGTATACACTCCCATTGTGTTTTGGGTACATCATGCTAGCTGCTCATTCAACAACTTCGTGAACAAGCATATATACCTAAGGCCCAACGCATGCTCCAACTGCATCTCAGGCTTATTAGGACATTATCACTTTTACAAGTTTGCTGAATAACTTCTATGTTATTTCACCAAGTAAACAAAGAACTCACATGGTCAAATGATTATTATTCAAGTGATCCTAAGCTTTTTATGTAGATAGCTTGGTCATATGCTTCTCGTTTACTTAACTTAAATAACTTTTGGTTATAGACTAGATCAACCATCTCATGCTTATCCATTTTTGTATTTATATTATCGATCAAATTCATTTAGATATACTCAAGGATGAACTATTTCAAACCTTTTAATTTAAGGAATAACAATTCTCAGATTTTTTTCAATTATATTCATTATCAATGAAAAACTCAATATCTAGAAAAATCCTTGACTGAAATAGAAATAAAGTTCACGATGTCAGTGAACATAAAATTTCATCCTTTCAGAATCAAAATTATTTATCTGCTATCTAAAAGTGACATTCTTTAATCTTAATGGTCATTACAAGAACACCATTTATGATTTAGGAATTCATCCCTGGGATCCCAACCATCTCTCATTTTAGGTTCCTATGCATTATCAATGTTAGAACCACATCAAGTAACTATTACTTCAAATGTTGAAGAAAGACAATTACATCTATGTTATAAATACCTTTATGAAGAACATTTAATGCTTTTCATGAAATCTCCTAAATATTTAAGGACATGTTCTTATATTGTTTCCAAGATACTTGCATTTGATACCGATGTCCTTTGGACGTAGTACGGACTTAACTTTCGTTTAGTCTTGAGGCCCTTGACTATTGTTGGTTTTTAGACTGCTTAATTACACAGTAGAGGGGGGTGAGTGCTGTTCTTGGTTATCTTTTTTATTTTTATAAAATATTTACCAAGTTAAAGTGTTTAGATGTGCATGCTGAGTGCTGTGTGCTGAGTTGGTCTAAAAACTTTTAAACTGCTCAACTTTGTTGTCACAGTTTATCTTCAATCATATGCTGAGTACTCTACTCAGCATGGATTGGTTTTTTTAAGAAAAAATGAAAACAAAGATAGAATGATGGATGAGTTAAAGGGGATAAAGGTTAGAACTTCAATAGTTGAGATTTTATCCTGGTTCGGCCCCCAGCCTACTCTAGTCCTCAGATACCTTTATGAGCTTTAATCCACTAGTGATTTCGTTCCTTCCTTTGGCGTAGAGCCTTTACCGCGGTTAGACTCTATTATAGAAAGTACCTTTCTTTCTAACTACCACTCAATCCACAGTTTTGGCACCCTTCCCAAACAGTCACTCAGATTTCTAAAAGAAATTTGTGAATAGAGGAATTCAACTTATAAAATGTTGATTCCTTTATAATGTTAAATATTTAAGTGATATTTCTCTCTCTATTACAAACAGATATGGCATTATATTATTTTCTGATTTCCTTGATTTGGAATTTCTTGAAACTGGGAGTAAATAAATAGCGTTTCAGCTCTTTAAGAAATTCAAGGTGATTCACCAAGTTTAAACATCTACTCTAGTATTCTATTTATAGTTGAATCTCTTCGAATTAGCCATTGCAAACTTCTCATCCTGACAACTCTTCAATTTCTCTTCTCTTCAAATCTTTCGAATCTTCCTATTGGAGATAGATTCCAGGATGTTTAGAGTTAGAAATTTCGAACATTGAAGCATGATATAAATTCATTGCCAAAACTTGGTTGTATTCAAGCAATCTTCTCTGATACAGAGTCATGCGAGATGAAATGTTCCATTCTATCATTAGTTATCTTCTTGACATCTGCTGAGGCACGCGGAGACACTGAGAAATGGCACATGTCAGGGGATTCCTTTTATCTTCTACACGCAGCTCAGCTCTCCCATACTTATAGGATTTTTTTTCATTTTGGGACTTTGTCTTACTTCAACTTTTCTCTTGAGTTGGTCTAGGCATATATTCCTGCAACACATTGTTATGCAGAAACATATAAGCATTTAATCAGCATGGCATATACTTAGTTAAGAAGCTCTTAGCTTGACTTATGGAGAAACTTATAATTTTATTGATTATCGAAAGATATACTTAGTCAGTTCATAAATAGTATTTTTGAACTAAGATTACATGAAGTCATATTACAAATTTTAAGAACCTAGTCTACAACTATCTACAGTGCTGAGAGCTTGATCCACCTCTTAGATGACTAGATGAAGAATGATGCTACTATTGATGATGCGATTTTTTAGCTTGAGATCCCTTAGGCTGATGCGAAGGCTGGCTTGGTAATTATTGTTTATACTAAGCTACCATCCTTGTTGCATCTTTCACTACCTTCTTCCCCTCTCTTACCTAGCCCTTCACCATTTGTTCAAGGTACAAGTTAAAAGAGTCAATGGCAGTTTGGAAACTCTCTTGCTTCCCAATGATGGTTGGCGCGATTTCAGATTTAAGCTACTCTTTGCCATTTTGAGAAAGTTAGTCTTGATCATTCGAATTTTGAAGGAGATGATGACACCACATTAGATGGGTTATTTGATCAAAGGCTTGGTAGGCGAATTATTGAAAACACTACAGCAAACCACAAAAGTTTGAAGCAGAAAATGAAATCTTCAGTTGTGCCTCCATGTCAATGATTCTAGGACTAATGGAGTGCATTGTTCTAGCCATATACTCTAGGTCTTGTGAGTCATATATCCCTGCTGTCACCATTTAGTTGATAGATTTCTACATGTCATTAACTTTATCATTCATCAGGTTGAGATTTTAGTGCATAGTGAGACTAGTATTTGGGTCAAGAAACTCAGTTGATTCCGAAAATAGCTTACCCATTGCATCAATGAGAGTCTTCTAAGCTTTAGATAATTTCTCATTAGTGTTGTTGTTGACAATCCTGTAGGCAGACTCCATCTTCTTAGTAAGCACATCAAGGTCTAGCGAGGGTTTCTCAGCTTTCTTGCTAGATTCTTCCACCTTCTTCAGTACACTATCCAATTTCTTATCTTGGTTCACCAATAGTCTGGACATGGACTCCAACACCTTAGCCATGCTGTGATCAATGTCCTTAGTGGTTTCCACCTCTTTATGGATAGCTTCTATTTTGCGATCAGTGTTGCGTTTGATCTTGGCTTGTTCCTCACAAAACTGAAGAAACTATGTAGCTTGGACCACCAATGTGGTGTTCAAGCTACTCAGATGCTCAGTAGCAGTGTCAATGCGACATTTCATATTTCTTGCCACTGCATTACCAAGGACACTAGACTTAGGGATAGAGGAGACAACTATACTGAGATGAGCTACAGAATCAGACAGCCTAGCAAGAATCAAAGCCATCTTGTTCACTAAGCTTTTGACTCTCTCCTTTGCTAGATGTTTGCAAATCCTAAATAAGATTCTTTGAATCTTCTCAAACTCTTCAAAGTAGAGGGATTCAGAGGGAATACTTGAATGTTCTCGAAATCTAGAATTTTAGCCTTAGTCTTAGTGGACAAGTTTGTCAATTCCTAAATTAGTAGCACACGGCTCACTACTCCATTCAACTCAGAATCAATTTTTAGGGAAGGGAATTGCTTCCTTAAAAGTTCCCTAATTTGAGATAAGATGAATTTATCAACCAAGTCCTCTTAGACTAGCTTGTTACTGGGTTGAGGTACTTCACTAGCTATAAAATTTTCCTTAGTATTATGACCACTTGCTTCTCCATGCTGAGTGGAGTTCTCAACATTAGGAGCTTCCTTAATTCGAGGAATTAAGGGGGTAGAGGATGGGATTGAAGAAGTGGTAGGTTTAGGTGTTTCTATAGTTGAAGAAGAAGGAATAGTTTTTGGTTTTATAGGGGAAGGAATTATTTGAGTTTAGGGAAGAGAAGAAGCGGTATTTTAAGTATTATTTGGGGAAGTATTTGGAGAGAAAGAGTCATGGGTATGTATAGGAGAAGAAGAAGGGATATTTACAGTGTTTGAAGGTGGGGAATTTATAGAAGAAATAGGAATTTCAACAACTATAGGAGTAAAAACTAGGGTATTTATAGGAGAAGAGGGTTTAAGATTTACAAAAGAAATAAGTGTTGGATTTAAGAGAACCTTTGGGTTAACTGTTTGATCCAAGGATTGATTAGGTTAAGGTTCTTCAAACTGAGAAGGAAGTTCCTCAATCCGAGTGAATTTAGGTATGGGGATGTTGGGTTTAGGAAGGTTAGATTCTTTTTAATGAAGGGGTAGGGTACCTCCAACATCCTAATCGCTGCTCACCACTTGAAGTTTTTGTGAAGTGGGTGGTTGGTGGCAGAGCGCTTGCGCTGGGTTCCCTTAGGTTTATTGAGGGCCTCTTAAATTGCAGCCGTAGTGCCAGGCCTAGTTGTGTCCTCTTATTTATTCTTCTTAGAGGATCCTTGCTCCTTTGAAGCCTCAGATACTTCCAATTTTTGCTTCCTTTGAGTCAAGGTTTCTTCCATATCCTTAGCATCCTCTGCTTCTCTGCTAGCTTTCTCACCTCAACTTCCCTCTAAGTGTGAGTTTTTAACTTTAAAGCCTTTCATTACCTAACTTGTGGCTAGGCAGGCGTAACTCCTACACTTTCTTTTGTTAGACTGACCTTAGGTCTTTGTGAGCTAGTTTTTGCCTTTGGAGATGAGGCAGTTGAGGTAGTGGTTGAAACTTGCTCCAGCTTAGTAGATAAAGGTACTTCTTTAGTGGCTGCCTTGCTTGATCCTTCAAAATCCACGACAAAATCATCCTCATCTTCCTTGAGGACCGCCTTAGGAACTATTGATGGTTCTACCCTTGCCTTTTTCAGTTTCAAGTCATTAGCCTATGTATAGCGAGTGTGAACTTGCTTATACTTTAGCTTGCTAAAATGAGGCATATCTAGCATTTTCTTTAAGGGGACCACTGTCTCCCCAAGCCCATCAAAAAATGGGGCAATGTATAGTCGCATCGCCTTCATAAGAGCAATGATGAAGTATCCCATATGGTAGACGGTAGTAACCTTTATCAGGTGATGCATGAGCAACACTGGCTAGTTAATTTGCTTTCCTTCTACCATGTGGTAAACTACACAGCACTCAAAGAAGGTGCAACTGCTCAAAGACCCAATTTTAAGGAGCAGAAATTTAACAAGTATCTCATGGCATGCACTTACCTCCCAGCTCATCCCTGAAGTAGCTATTTCTCCTACTCCATAATCTATAGGGAGCTCCTAGTCTACTTGGACAACTACTCTCTCTTCATCTCCTGTCCTCCTCAACATAATGCTTTTTAGTGGCATATTGATCAGACTAGACACCATGCTGGCACAAATAAGGTAGGAGACATTGCTGAACTCCACCAGAAGCACATCTTCATACCCCTCAATAGTATAGAGAGTGGTGCAGAAGCCCCTCATAAGCTCCTTGATCGCAGGGCCTTCAAGCAAGAGAAATTGACTGAGATTTTGTTGCTTGATCACCTTATGAATGAATCTATTAAGCATTATGCTCTCATATTTCACTTCAAAGAGTGGACCAAAATCCAGATCTTCAGCTCGTTTGACCTTGGTGAAGATGGTTCTCGCCAGAAAGACGATTCTCTGCCAAGATCCATCAATGTGAACAAACATCTTCTTCTTCGATTTTCTTGGAGGATAAGAGTTCATTTTGTGATCGCCATTTCAGAAAAGGTATTTGAGAAAGAGGAGAAAGATTAGGGTTCTTGATTGCTATGAAAATGATTGGAATTCGATTAGCAAGTAACCTCTCTCTTCAACTCCTTCCAGCTTTGGATCAAGCAGTAACTTGAAGATTATGGTATAAATTCTAAGTGTCTCAAAGATCCATCAATGAGATGTGGTGCTTTCACAAAGCTTAATTAGAATCAACACTGAGATTAACACTTGATTAACCGCTTTAGTAAAACATTGAGTTTTGCAGAAAACGGTTCCAATTCAAAAGCACTTCTTTTTTAAAGTGTGGGTTTTAATTTTAACCACGAAACTAAATCTCACGTTGTTACTTTAAAATTTAGACGAAGTTAAATACATGTTATCTTCTTGATGAAATAAGGCTTGCTTTTCAACACTTAGCCAAATTTCTAACTTCTTCTTCTTCACATGGGGTTCACCATACCAATAAGCGGCCTTAGGATATTGAACTGCTCATTTAGCAATGGTTTGGTGAATATGTCAATGTGCTATTCCTCTGAAGGAACATACTCCATCTTGACATCTCCCCTTAGCACATGATCTCTAATGAAGTGATGTCTAATGTTGACATGCTTCATCCTTCCATGCTGAATTGGTTTCTTGGATAAGTCAATTGTGCTCTTGTTATCACACATAACTTTGAGACACTTAGAATTTATACCATAATCTTCAAGTTACTGCTTGATCCATAGCAGTTGTGCTACAAAACATCCTACTACCATGTACTCAACGTAATAGAAGTTTGCTTCTTATTGTACCATGAGACTAAGCATTCTCCAAGGAAATAGCATCCTCCTTTGGTGCAATTCCTATCAAGCTTGTCTCTTCCATGATAAGCATCTATGAATCCTCTTGGAGTGAAATCCATGCTGTTGGGATACCAAAGAGCTGCTTCAATAGAGCCTTGCAAATATATAAGAATCCTTTTGATAGTTGCTAAGTGAGATTCTTTGGGATAAGCTTGATAATGAGCATAGTAGCACACAACATACTGTATGTCAAGCCTACTAGCTGTAAGATAAAGAAGAGAGCCTATGATACCTTTGTAAAACTTGCTGTCTACAGGTTTTCCAACTTCATCTTTACTTAAGATAGTATCAGTGGCCATGGGAGTGTACATTAGCTTCGAATGCTCCATGTTAAACTTCTTCAAGACTTCTTTAGCATACTTCGCTCAACTGACAAAGACTCCATCTTTAGTCAGCTTAATTTGAAGACCAAGGAAAAAGTTGAGCTCTCCCATCATCGATATTTCAAACACGCTTTTCATCTGATTGGTGAACTCCTTACACAGCTTTTCATCAGTTGCTCCAAATATGATATCATCCACATATATTTGGACAAGCAACACATCTTCTTTCTTTTTCCTAATAAATAGAGTTGTATCCGCTTTTCCACTTTCATAGCCTTTACTAATCAAGAAATTGGTCAGCCTCTCATACCAAGCTCTGGGAGCTTGCTTCAATCCGTAGAGAGCTTTCTTTAAATTGAAAACATGCTTAGGATTCTTCAAATCTTCAAAACCAAGAGGCTAGTGAACATAAGATTCTTCTTGAATGAATCCATTCTAGAATGCGCTTTAACATCCATTTGAAATAATTTGAAGTTCATATGAGATGCGAAAGCACACAGGATTTGAATAGCTTCAAGCAGGGCTACTGAAGCATAAGTCGCATCATAATCGATGCCATCTTGCTGATTATAGCCTTACGCAACAAGCTTGGCCTTGTTCTTGATAACAGAGCCATCTTCATCAAGCTTGTTCAAGAAAACTCATTTGGTGCCAATAATTCATTTCCCTTTAGGCTTAGGAACTAGATCCCAAACATCATTGCGCTTGAACTGATCCAGCTCCTCTTGCATTGGGATCATCCAATAATCATCTCCTTTTGCAACTTCAAACTTCTTGGGTTCAATCAATGAGATAAACGTTAGATGACTCAGCTGTGAGCAGATGACGTTCAACCCACGTGGTCACCGCGAGGCGCTGACCCCCTCCAATGAGAAACAAGGTGCGGGGTTTTTGAAAAAGGATTTTTTAAAGCGTGTTGAAAAAGTGTTACTCGAAAATGAATTTCAAGCTTAAAAGACTCGAGACCTAATGCTCTAGTCTATATTATAGAGTCGCCACCTAGATCAGCTCTTCTGGGAAAATTTTGTACAGCTTAGATCCGTTTTCCTAATCCATATCATAGAACAAAGATTCAGGTTCTGATGAGTTACCTACTTTGTCATCATTTGAGTTAAATTATCCTTAATGGAAGCCACATTTATAATAGTCGAACTAAACTAGATTTTTTTAGTTTATGTTATAGTTTTATCACATATGCATAATGCGGTAAGTAAATTGCGGAAAGTAAACACTTAGGAAATTTAAATGCACCTAATCTACAAGGGATTAATTACGTCATTGGGATGAGTGTTTAAAAATTGCCTAATTACGTCGAAATCTAAGGAATACAATCACCTAAAATACATTAATATCTAATGAATATTACATTTGATTTTAGAATTAAAAGCGATACTCAAAGGAAATTAAATCCTAACACACATCTATCCTAAACTACCTACATCCACAAAAGTTAGCACAAATATAACACATCACACGTAGTTGCAATTATGATTGTTTAGATTTTTTTGCCAGACTTGAGCGATCTAATATAAAACACTGACATATTAGAAATTTCTTTTTATGTAAAAAGGGTTCATTTTATACACAGAAGTTATTTAACCATTTTATTAATGAAAATGTCACATGGATATTTTTCAGGTCAATCTGGGAACTTTGGTTCCCTTCATCGGGGTTTTCCTAACATACTTCATGGAGAAAATAAATCTAAGTCCCAATATATACATGAAATAACATTTTTAAACCCGTTGCGAAAAGGAAACCATTAAAGTTAGTAAAATAATATTCGGTAAAGGGGAACCAACTTCAACCTTTCGAACCCCTTTTGGAACGATTCTAGGTTCATAAAATCTTCAAACATACGTATTATGTTACTTAAAAACTAAGATTTTAGGTCTGAATGATCACCACTGATCCTCATGAACATAAAACGAAATTTGAAAATTTTACGAACATTCTACATGTATTCTACCAGGAAAGCGATGTAGTTATTGGCATTGCTGATGTTGTTAACAGCATTGCTAATGTCGTTAACGACATCATTAATGACGTTAATGGCATTGCAATGTTGTTAATGGCATTATAGAGATAAATAGAAAATTTTTCTATTTTTCACAATTTTTACATTTTCACACATGAAACATATATACAAGGCACAAACAAGTGAGACACGACTCTAGGAACTCAGAGCCTGTAGTCGTGAATCCACTTCTCTAGGTCCATGAAAATCCCCAGAATTTCCTCCTCATTTCTTTGGTTCAGTTTGCGATTTTTTATGACAATGAAGAGTAGGGGTCTACTCTTTGAGGGAAGGTAGAACTTCTTGAATGTGTGTCTTGACAAGGTGAAGAAGGAGGTAATAATCCTTCTTCTATCAAGTATAGACTTAAAAAAAGGCTTAAAACTAGAAAATCGATTGAAAATGAAATAAATGACCAAGCACCCCAAATAAGTAAAGATACTTGTTGAGAACACTTACACTAAGTTCTATTGAGTGAGACCTTAGTGGAAATGATCTAGAAAAGGTCTAAACCTCTAAGCTTGTTTAAACTCTTACACAACTAAACTTAGTTTTAGTGAAGACTATACCTCAAACTTGCTTAAATAACTCCCAAATATCCTAGGTTCATGCCCCATTAATGAACTTACACTCTCTAATTCTGGAACCACAAGTTACAATAAGTTATAAGACCGTAACTTAGTTGCCAAAATAATCAAGAATACCAAGAACACTCAACAACATCAAGGACACTTGAAATTCAAACTTAACTTTAGAGCTCTCTCTCTTACTAATCTTTTGCACAAAAAATGAGCTCCCTTTTCTCTAGAACTCAGCTCTCTTCTTAAGGAGCTTTCTTTAATCCAAAGTTAACTTAGCTTAGCCTTAGGACATACTTCTAATTTTTCACTTTTTAAACTTTTAACATTGATCCCATGTTAAAGGGAGTGTGCTAAATCCTAGGAAAGGAGTAGAAATCAGGTTTTTCAAAGAACATGTCCGGCCATGTGGGGGGAGTGGCCTTTTGGGCTAAAAATTATAGAAATTACAATTTTTGTTCTACTACAAAGTCGACGTCGTTAACGACATAAGTTATGTCTTTAATGACATCAGCCATTTCGTACGATATGGCCATGTCGTTAATAACATGGCACATGCAGGCAGGCTTTTTCTTTCTTTATTGCGCTTTTTAAGGAAGGAGAGGCCCAAAGAAATAATGCAGATGATTTTAGGACCTTGTAAAATATAAAAAGCTAATAAGGAAAAAAAATTACAGCTTCATCATCGAACTCGAGAGTCAGGAGTAAAATCCCGTGCTCACAAGCTGCCCCTCGTGGGATCACTGTTGATACAAAACCAGTATGGTCCCACAATTGAAAGAGCAGCGGGATTTAGAGATAATACCTGCCCAGTCACGGTTGGCACTCTTCGGGATGGAGACTTCATTATGGCTGGAATCTTTCATCTCGGTGCGGCATTTTTGCGGGTTGGTCTCTCCATGCCCCTTGTGAATTTTCTTCTCGGCAATGATTGCCCCTTTAAGGTTGACCTTTGGATTGTTGATACTGCTGAAACAATTGAGGAAATAACACCGGTCGCGTACCTCAGCTCTTCTGGATGAGAATCCCGTGTGCAGGCCGTAGAAAGCCCGTTGACGATGCGTTCCATAGAGAGTCCACTAACTGTCAAAAGTCGGGAAAAGATGTGAACTGTAGAAAGTTCACTGACTTTAAAAGTTAGAAAATTGCGAATTGTAGAAAGTTCGTTTACGAATTGTACAAAGTTCGTTGATTGTAAAAAGTAGACCTGTTCGAGGGCTGGGGTACCCGCCCGGCTCGGCTCGAGCCCGCTTCAACGGGCTGGGTTTGGACACTCATTTTTTAAAAAAGCTTGACCCGAGCACGAGCCCGTCGAAGCCCGAAGATTTATGGGCCGGGCTTGGTTTTTATATAAATACCCAAGCTCGGCCCTAACCTGGTCCAACGAATTATTTAATTAATTTATTATTTATTTATACATTGAATTTATAATTATTTTAAGTTCCTATATTTTATCCTATTAAATTTGTATACTTGATTACAATAAATGTTACTAAATATTAAAAATTTTAAGTAAACAATGCAATTATATTAAAAATTTAAACAT
>CATIWQ010526187.1:0-50868 GCA_949673415.1 Euphorbia schlechtendalii
CCTAAGAACAAGTTTAGCAGAGAAAAACATGCAAAATCATCAAGAATATTTCGTACACTAGATAACTTCAACAAATACGGTTCTAGACACCCTAATATTCAATAATTCATCGCAGAGCAACACATGAGATGACTTTTCTAAATCTAGGGTAAACAAATTATGACACTTATAAGAACATGGATAACAATATTACTATGCTTAGTATAGGTCGCTCTCACATAGCCATATTTAGCAAGTTACCATTCCAAAAATGTTGGCTCACTAAACAACGTTATAATCACAGATCCAGTGATTATACACAATCTTATTAACCCCGAAATCACTCTTAAAGTTAACTCAAAAGCATATAACTTGATTAATATAAATGACGTAATACGAATCACTCGTTACAACACATAGACATATCATAAACATCGAAATAGAAAGTATAAGTAGAAAAAAAAAGTAAAGTTGTAAGGTATGCAAGTGAAAGCTAAAGTTGAACAAATTGTATCTACTCTTTAATGGGAGTTGTCAATTCCCACAATTCTTGCGTCTACTTTGAATTAGGTCTCGACTCGTACAGAACCTCCGCTAGGATGCTATTCTTTGTGAATTTTGAATAAAAGAATGTTGAAGAATGAAAACTTTTATTGATAAGTGCTACTTTGCAATTACACATATACAACAAACGCTCGAATTTGTGTAGAAATATAGTGATCGAAATAGGAATCGAATCACTTATACATTTTTCTCGCTAAGACTTTAAACTTAGCGAAATCTAGATATTTTCACTCTCTATCTATACACGCATACTATCATTCAATGCCTTCTATTCATGCTAAAACACCATGCCTGTCCCATGAAATTGGTTGATTGAATCGTCTATTTATAGAGTGTGAAAGGTTGCGTCTATCCAAATGAAGAGTAGTGTCCATTGGCGAAGAGTTGCATCACTTCATTGTGATTGGATGCAAAGTCTTATCTTTATCCACAATGGAAAGGCACCTTTTTATGATTGGTTGACTTCCAAAGGGTGTCTTTTCGGTTGGTAGTTGATGGCGGTTGATCGTTGTTATCTAGCGGTTGGTAGTTGAAAAGAGATAACCATTAACTGTCACAAGTCGTGACCGCGAATCACTTGTCGCCATCGTGAACATTGGTTGGCAGTTTTCTATTTATAAAGAGTGACAAGTCGCGACAGCGAATAGGCGTCACGATCGTAAAATGCTGTTTTTTCATGATTCATCTTTGCAACTTGATCGATCTTTGCCAACTTTGATCCTAAGCCAAATCATTATGTTCCACGCATCTTTTTGTACCTTTTTCACTCTTTTTCCATAGAATTCCACTTTTGATCATTTTACTCCCAAGATTTACCTAGTTTCTGCATTTGCGTAAAAAACAACTACATACCACGTGAAATCTTTTATACGAAGTATAAAATAAAACAAAACCATATCGTTTTATGATTGAAAATGTCATGATAATAAGTGTAATTATACACTTATCAGATTACTACCAGGTTTTTACCAAAAACATGTTGTTTTAATTCAATTCTTTATAGAGATTTATCTTGCATGTGTTGTAATAACTTTCTAATACACTTTCATTACTTTAAGTTTAATTTGACATAACTTGTTCTTCTTACTAGTTACTTACCACATACCTACTAGTTTCTTACTAGATTTGACATTATTTGTTCCTCCTGCCAAATTACTACCAGATTTCTACCAGATACTTGCTCTTATCTTACATGTGTTGTAATCAAAATCTAATTCATTTCCATTCCTTTTAAAATTATAATTATTTGTTTACTAGCTTTGAAGATAAACTTGATATGTATTTGCGTTACTTACCTAATTTCATAACGAATTTAACATAACTTATTTTTCTTACCAGTTACCTACCACGTACATACCAGTTTCTTAATAGATTTGACATTGTTTGTTCTTCCAACCATATTACTACCAGGTTCTTACCATATACTTGATGTTTAGATTAAATACTTTTGTAGAGATTTATCTTACACGTGTTGTAATCACTTTCTAATGCATTTTCATTATTATTAAGATTAAATTGTTTGTTTACTATAATGGAGATAAACTTTACATGTATTGTGTTACCTACCATATTTTATAACAAATTTGACACAACTTGTTCTTCCTACCAGTTTCTTACAAGATGTCTAACAGTTAAAATTTTTTTTTTTTGAAAAGTATATCACAATGGATGACGTTATAAAGATAAAAATGAGACGAACAAAAAACTCTAAATGGACGTGTCAAGAAAAATAAACGATTTGAGAGATAATAGTAAAATAAGATAAAAATATTAAAAAAAAAAGCCTATAGAATGTAAGGAGAATACAACTTAAAACGTATAGTAAACGATTATAAAACTTAACTGATCAAATAATTAATATGGATCCATTTTTTTTGTAACTTCACCGAATGTAAATAGTCAGCAACTCTATAAGTCGAAACTATGGGATCGCATGCAGAGTAACAATTCCCGAATGGCGCTTAGATTGCATATAAACCCTCGAAAACAGTTTTACGCGCGGCTCTTCTCTCCCCTGAAACTAACACAATTCAACAATTCGAATCCCTATTCTAAAATGCGCAGCAGAGGTTCGATTTATTCTTCATCTTCTTGCTTTTCACTCATTCCCCCCTCCAATTTAACCCTCCACTGCCTTCTTTTCTTTTTCATCTTTTCACTTGTAATGTCGGTATGTATGTTGACTATCCCCTCTACTTATCTTGCTTCTGTTTGGTGCAGGTAAAAAAGAGACATCTTCTGATGGCATGGAAACTCTGGCTGATATTTCAATGGACGGAGTAGACAAGCTTGTTAGACGTGTCAATGCGCGTGGGTCATCACGGAGGAAACCAAATGAAAAGAAACAAGCTGTGGAGGATACAAGAGTCACGTGGAATGATTTGGATGTTTCTACGGCGGAAGTTGATGGTGGCAGTTTCCACAGTTCTGTGAAAAATTCCGACGAACAGAAGGATGATATTGATTGGGAAGATGGTTTTACTTCGGTACTGGATGCTGTTAATAATGCTAATAATACAGGCGATGAAACTAGGTCTATGACTATAGAATTTAGTGACTCGCCTGATGATTCTTCTAAACGGAAGCCTATTCGTAGAGCCACTGCGGAGGAAAAGGTGAACACTTGCGTTTACATTTGTTAGATTAAGGCATTAATTCTTAAAATGAAAGGTCGTACTTTTTTCCAAACGATCACAAATACTTTTCCTGCAGGAATTGGCTGAGCTTGTGCACAAGGTTCACTTACTTTGTTTACTTGCTAGGGGCAGAATAGTTGACACTGCTTGTGATGATCCTCTTATTCAGGTTTGTTGTTTTAGCTGTTTCCTTCATATTTTACAGAAAAAAAAAATGCTAAATCGTTCTTCTTCTTAAATTCGGAATAAACCCCTTTGTTTTGGTGTCAGACTGAGATGTTCTTGTAATTGTAAGGTGGTCTTTGGACGTGCAACTTGAAACAAGGTTTTGAATTGTGCTTTTAAGTCAATATATATATATATATATATAAGTCCTTTGAAGGACATGATAATTTTGTTCAACCAATTGTGTAAATTAATTTATTAAAAGGTTATGTTCCTTTTCTATTTTAAATTTCTTTATATGCAACGCTGGGGAGAAATACGTACGTCCTGCTGTTCTAATTCAGCCAAATATCTATTGTTAGGACTGTTATGGTCTGCACAGAGAACTGAATTTAGTGTTTTCTTACCTGAAGTATAATGAAAACTATTAGTGTCAGCTAATAATTGCTTATAAGAATTTCTTTTTCCTACTTAAGTGCAAAAGTCTACCAAGAAACAGAAATAATAATGTTAGTGGCACATATTTTTCCTTTCTAGTACTGTCCGACTTGAGGAGCCAGCATCCTTAGTAATTATGTCCTGCTTCGGGTCATGATTATAGGACAAAATGAATTTTCTGAATTGAATTTGACCTGTTGCTGATGCATGCAACTATAGGAGGTAGCTAGTCAGTGCTCTTTTCCTTCAATTATGTGCATTATTCTCTCAGTTTTCTATGATCCTTCAATTATGTGCGTTATTTTCTCTTTTCTTTGACTTTTATTCTTCTTAAGTAGCTTTTGTTATTTGATTACTTTGGTAATTCTCCTTGCTTTCTACATCTCACACGAAGTTGACACACTCTAACATCCACTCTCTCTATCATTTTCTATCAAGGCCTGTTACAATGAAACCATGATGACAGGCTTGCTTGGGAATGTTATCTCATGTGTTTAATACCTTAATGATGACAGGCTTCATTGCTCTCTTTGCTACCAGCAAACTTCTTGAAGATATCAGAGGTCTCAAAACTTAGTGCCAACATGTTATCTCCCATTGTCAGTTGGGTATGCTTCTTTATAATAGTTTTTTCATTTTTCCTTCGAGTAAGGCAGGATTTTAATTGACTATGCATCAGTAGCCCTATTTCAATTTTTAATGTTCAGTGAAACATGCAGTTCCACAGTAACTTTCATGTTAGAAGCTCAGTCAGTGAGAAGCAATCTTTTCAGTCAGCTTTGGCTCATGCACTTGAAACTCGTGAAGGAACGCCAGAAGAGGTTGGATTCTTGTTCCTCATGAACATCTACTGTTTGCTAGTGATCCTAAGCTTGTTTGTGTCATATTTGAGTTCAACATTATGCTATTATGCTACAGAACATAATGTTGTTTGGTTCATGGAATAGTACATGGTAGGAAAAGGAGTAAAGTATTTTCTTGTTGCATAGCATTTCTTGAATCTCAACATTTGATTGGGACGCTATGTATGGTAATCATGAGAGACTTCATGTGGAAAAAATCAAGCAAGTATAGTTATTCCATGCCCACAAACTAGTTATTTTATTTCTACAATTCCATTTTAAGTTTTTGTGAATCAGATTTACATACAATTATGAAAAATTATCAGATATTTTTTGCTTATCTGTTAATATTCTAATATTGAAAAGAGTAAAAATCAACCTTTTTCACAGATTGCAGCACTGTCAGTGGCACTGTTCAGAGCTTTGCATCTTCCTACCCGGTAATATGTTACAATCAAGCAAATTGGTTCTTGCAATTGCAATTTTTTTTAATTTCTGTTGTTGCTAGTTCCCAAACTTAAATATTGGATCTGAAGTTGTTTTATGTCTAAGTGTCTGAAATTTGAACCTTTTTACTAATAATTTTATTATTGCAACTGAAATTTTCTTTCATATCAGCTTAAGAACTTGATGCTTGAACTGGCCAATCAAGACAAAGTTATTGCAAAAAAAGATTATTATTTTCATGATCCTGCATCTGATTTGTGTGATTTGTACCTGTTGGCGCAAGTCCTACTTTTTTATTTGAAAATTTTAATGTAGTCATTTTAAGGGAGTCCTGAACAATTTCTTTGTAAAGATTTTAATTTTTATGTGTATTGGATCTGGCATATGCTTAAGAAATTGTTCGAGATATTAAATGCAGTTTTCTCTTGAGAATTTGCCAATTAACCTTTTGATGCAATTTGAAGTGAATTTTAAGAAGTGAAACCATTCATTACTTATTGAGTTTCTTTGAATCATACAACATGTGTTTTATGCATATAATTTATAAAGTGCCAAATGGGACCGAAGGCTTGTATCTTTCTTCCTGGCACGAGTTAGGATTTCTCTTCTGATCCGCTTTATAATTTATAGATTGTTATTTGACAGTTTACCTTATATGATCTGTGAAATTTATGGAAAAACTATTTGTTTCTAATGAATGGCTATTTGGGCCCTATATTGGATTCATTTTAATAACCAAGTAATTTGAAAATATCAGTAAGTAATTTATTTATAGAATGACAATCTCTCATGCTGGTTATTTTAATGTCTGTCTCCTGTGATGCCTTATTCATGTTTTTCTTTGCTGTTTTGTATCATTGTAGCCACACAGTTATGTTGGCTTTTAAATTTACCACCTGCTCAAGTATATGCATCCGGTTTTCCTAATCCTTTGCACCAAATCTATCATTATACATGTCCATCATTGGTTTAATATGTTTCTTCAATCATGATGCTTACTTATTTCTGACCAGGTGATCCATTCATATATACTATTCTTGCTCGTTTCCAGTGTTTTTTGTAATTATTGTTTTATTTTTAATCTACTGATTAGGCAAAAAATGGGAAACATGTATCATTGAACTTTACATATGTTTTTTAGGTTTGTGTCAATTCTAGATGTTGCATCCAGAAAGCCCGGTGGTGACAAGTGTGAAACCTATAGTGAAAGTACAAGCAGAGCGCAGAAGGGAATATTCAGTACCTCAACGCTGATGGTTGACAGACCAAAAGAGGTTTTCTCATCACCTGCTAAATCACAGAATCAGGAAAACAATGGCTGTGAGGAATCTTCGATGGGTTTAGGCAAATCTCAATGCGAAACTCAGGATAACATAGGTATGGGCTCAAAGAGGAAAGGCGATATGGAGTTTGAAATGCAGTTGCAAATGGCTCTTTCTGCCACTGCAGTTGCAAGCCCACAAAATAGCACGATGTCAGATGTGAGAAGCTCAATTAATGACTCATCAAATATCACTCCTCCAGAAAAAAGATACAAAATAACCACATCAAAGGAATCTCCTTCTGGTGTCATCTCAACTGCAATTGGATCGAAAAAAGTAGGTTCTCCTTTATATTGGGCTGAAGTATACTGCAGCGGGGAGACTTTGACGGGAAGGTGGGTCCATGTGGATGTCGTAAATGCAATTGTAGATGGAGAAAAGAAGGTTGAAGCTGCAGCTGCTGCTTGCAGAACATCTTTGAGATATGTTGTTGCTTTTGCTGGGCGTGGTGCTAAAGATGTGACCCGCAGGTTTTACTTCCTTTCAATTAAACCTTTTAACTAATTTTTTTTCCAGTATAGTCGCATTTAATGGTACACATGAAATTATATCTCAGCTTGCTTATGTATTGTATTCTGTAAGACCATACAAGTCTTGTTCTTGGTTGCTAGATCTCTTTGATTGCCAAGAATTTAACATTTTATTTCCTACTGCAACAATAACCTGTCCTATCCTTCGTCACTCAAATTAAAATCCTATCTGATGTTCAGTTGCATTTCTATGTGTTCTGCTCTAGTCAAATATGTCTTTTATGAATCTTCTTCTAATTATAGTGCTTTGCTTGGGACTTTGTGATAAGCGTTTTTCTTTTGACAGTGAATGTGTGTATTATGAAGATGGACAAATCTGGATTTCTCATTGATATATCATTTTCCTGTTTATGGAAAACTCGTTGTTAGTTACTGCTTTTAAATACTGGATCAGTACTTGAGAGGGTGTGAAAACATTAGTTTGTTTCTCTATGTGCTTACTACTATTTTCTTATAGTGCAGGTACTGTATGAAGTCTTACAAGATTGAATCACAACGAACCAATTCAGATTGGTGGAATGCGGTTTTGGCCCCTTTGCAAGAGTTGGAATCAGGAGCTACTGTAAGTATGATCCAGTTGGAAAAACAACACGATAATGCCTCAAATAAGCATGATAAAACAAATACAACTTTCTCTGGGAAGCCTGATTCCTTCGAAGAGTCTAAACTACCCGAGACAAAGGTTAATGAAGATTATTCTAGGAGTTCTTTTGCGGCAACTAGAAGCTCTCTTGAGGATATGGAGTTGGAAACTAGGGCACTAACTGAGCCTCTCCCTTCTAATCAGCAGGTAAAATGTGTGCTATGAAAATTCATATGATACGACCCTTGAGTCACTCCACAAAGCTTATTGTTCATATACTTTTATGCAGGCCTACAAAAATCATCAACTATATGCTATTGAAAGATGGCTTACGAAGTATCAGATACTTCATCCCAGAGGTCCCGTTCTTGGTTTCTGCTCTGGTCATTCTGTTTATCCTCGTACTTGTGTGCAAATGCTCAAAACGAAAGATAAATGGCTGCGTGAAGGGTTGCAGGTTAAAGCCGGTGAAAGTCCTGCAAAGGTTTGCTTTGGCTGACAGTAAAATATATTATGGTTAGTTGAGTTTCTTTCATTATTTGTTGAAATAAATTTATCTTTCCTGCAGGTGTTGACACAGTCTGGAAAGAGTAAGAAAGTAAAATCCTCCGAAGATAACGATAATGATAATGGTGAGACAGATGATAAAGGAAGTGTTGAGCTTTTCGGAAAGTGGCAATTAGAACCCTTGCAATTGCCCCATGCTGTAAATGGCATTGTGCCAAAGGTCAGTTTCTATTTTTGTCTGAAATATTCACAAATTTTAATACGAGTTGATTTTTGTTCCCCCTTTCTATATATTCTCTCTGAATAGCCAAAAAATAGTTTCCAACAATTATTTTTTATTGACTGATAAATTGGAAGTGGAATTTCAGAATGAGCGGGGTCAAGTCGATGTGTGGTCTGAGAAGTGCTTGCCACCTGGCACGGTGCACTTGAGGCTGCCAAGGGTGTTTCGTGTTGCCAAGAGACTGGGTATCGATTACGCACCAGCCATGGTTGGTTTCGATTTCAGAAATGGCCGATCTCTTCCTCTCTACGATGGCATCGTCGTGTGTACTGAGTTCAAGGATACAATTTTGGTGGTAAAATCGACTGCTCCTCTTTTGGTTATTCACCCAAAACTTAATTTCAGTCAGGAAATGAATTAGTATTCATTCATTGTTCAACTCTGTCGTTTTACGTGTTCCTTTAGGCATACGCTGAAGAAGAAGAGACGAGAAAAGCTGAAGAGAAGAAAAGGAACGAAGCACAGGCAATTTCGAGGTGGTACCAACTTCTTTCATCGATCATAACTCGACAAAGGTTAAACAATCGTTACGCAAACGGCTCATCGCCAGAACTGCCTAGTAGCAGTCAAGGTACAGATAAGAAACCAGATTTAGATGCTGGCAGCAAGCCTGTTAAGCAATCTCGACAAGAAGAAAAGAAGACAGAGAATCCAGCATGTTTCGTTGAGGATCACGAGCATGTGTTTTTGGCAAAAGATGACGAAAAGAGTTCAGTGAGGACCAAGCGATGCCGTTGTGGGCTATCAGTTGAGGTGGAGGAGTTCTAATACCAGATAAATATTTCTCGGCGAAGGCTAATTTTTGAAGATTTTTATTTTATGTTTTAGACAAGGTGGAGGAATTATGACACCAATTCGATTGTACATATTCATCCTGGGTTTCGCGTTTAAGTTATATCAGGATTCAGGAATTTGACGAGAAGAGGTAAAGATTGAATGTAATATGTTGATAACTTAATGTATTAGCCCTAAGCTCCCTGTGTTTTTGTTTATTCAAGTATAGTTCCGGGGTTCTAAATTAGAAACAAATTATATTTCTCTTCAACTCTTCTGCAAGGAACATTTGTTTAATGTATAGTTTCAGTGTAATAATGTGTCTTTTCTTACTTAATGACTGAATGATTCAGT
The DNA here is from genome assembly GCA_949673415.1 of Euphorbia schlechtendalii. Taxonomy (NCBI): domain Eukaryota; kingdom Viridiplantae; phylum Streptophyta; class Magnoliopsida; order Malpighiales; family Euphorbiaceae; genus Euphorbia; species Euphorbia schlechtendalii. Next base: position 9,425 of record CATIWQ010526187.1, read on the forward strand.
TTTCTAATATAACAAGTAGGATCTCATCATCGATGTTGGATACAAACTTGAATATGGAGAGCTTGTTGCATGATCTGGCCATGTTCCTAACGGTTATTTATCATCCTTGATCATTTTAGTCAGCTAAATACACCCAGAGAAAATATCATAAATCAGCAAAGTTGACAATTTTAGTCAACTTTTTAGAGTGGACGCTTTACATGCATCAGTTGAATGGAAAATTTACAGCCATACAGGACTGTCCTTAGGGTTGTTGATGGAACCCGAATTACCCGAACCCCATTGGTACCCGGCTTGATAGGGATGTGTATCCCTCAATGAGAATATCTATGGATAATTTTTATCATCGAAACCTTAATGGGCATGGATATAAGGAGTGTATATCCATAACCGAAATCCCCGACCCTAATAATACCCAATTGATAATCCCCGAATAATAATTGAAATATGAACTTAATTGTAATTTTTTTATATTTTGCACCACTAGTCCATAAAAAAAATTGTCTTTTGAAAAAAAGAAATGTTATGAGCTTTGTATATACAAAATAATACAAAACTCAAAAATACTTCGTCAAACAAATACCTAATAATGGTATGACGATTAGTCCTGATTAAAAAAAGAAATTGAAATATTATCTTCGTAGAAAACTAGATGAAATTGAAACAGTATTTCTCAATTTCAATTGAAACCATTTTTTGTCATGTACCATTTGTATGCCAAGTTCTCATATTATGTTAGAACTTAAATTATAGTATACACAATAATTTATTTTTTATATGGATAGGATGTTTGCAATGCAAGAAAACAAACCTTCAGTATATTCATTTAATGAAAACAATAAAATCTCATTTGCTATATATCTTTTTCTTTATTTGTCATGTTCATGAGTTGCAAATACCCCTATTAATTATTGTAGTAAACACTACTTTTTTTTGTTGTATCAAAGTAGGACTTGTGACAAAACAATCATATTTTTTTCTTAATGGGTAATGAGGAATACCTGAAAGTTAACGGGGATCCCCGAAACCTTAATGGGTATGGGCATGTGGAATTTTTTCCCCGATCCAATAGTACTCGTGGACAACCCTAGTTGTCCTATGTGATGTGTTTTGTTTTGCTTTTGCTTTTAATCATCTAGTTATTAAGCCATGACAGCCAGTTTGTTGTATTTCTTGAATTCTGAACATGGATTCGCTACTCTATTATGTTGGAAATAACCAGTCCGCCCATAACCGGGTGATTCATCGCCGAATTCCTAAAGAAGTCGTGAAAATCAACTTAATCTGGACTTACCGTGGGTTAGTCAACGACTTGCATCAATCATCAGAGATTTTAGCGGATTCTTCGATTTTGGGCAAACGAAAAACGGTTAGTATTCGATCTGTTCTTATCTACCTGGTGGATGATTGATATACATATCTTTTTCGATAATGAGGTTCATGCTTACATTTGATTGGAAAGTTTGTATTAAGTCAATAGTAATTAATACACAATTGCTCATAACAATTGACTTAAATCCTTTAATACGTGTTTAGTCTCACCATCACTGATTAAAAAATATCGGTAATGGTTTCTGCTACAAATTTATTTGTAACAGACTTAAATTCTTAATAATAGTTATTAGGTTATCTAGAGGTTAAAGTTTGGGTTTGTGATGAAGGAATGATGAGTCCTTTTATCCTTTGGGCAATTTTGTGTATGAGTTCAAAGAGAGCCGCACAAAGCAACTCGGGCATAACAAGAAGCTGTTTCTTTCATGAGGGAGGAATAATTCAATGACCTGTATCATTTTCCTTAGTGCTACAAGTGAATGAATTGGTGAGGTTCATGTAAGAGACACATGTTCAGTTTGATCACTAAATTGAAGAAGTTCTAACTAGTGATCGGTTCTTTACTTCGAGTGGGAGCACATGTGATGCACCTAACTCATTTTTATAGAATATCATTCATTTGATGTAGTTACATGTTTCTTGGAAATTGAAGAAATTGTTTTGTTAACATCTAAGATTCTTATTTAATGCCTTTGGCATAAGGAAAGTCTAAGAGAAATATTCCTTGAGACAATAGATGCCAACTTCCAATAGAACATTTATATGAGATAAAAGAACAATGCAATTGGGTCTGAACCATTCGAACATAAATTTAGAAGGTCCAAAGGAAACAAAACAATACATAAAAAAAGGTATGATATGCTACAATTACCATGATAAAGGGAAATGTGCAGTAGATTGCACAACGCATAAATAGGTACAATATTAAATTCTTACGTTAATTATATTATGCTCAACTCTATGTTGTTGATGGAATCTTATCCTTTGTGGATGATAGATTCGAGTGCAACATGTAATATGAGCATGAACCATGGTAAAATTGTGTAATTTTGACAACCAATATGAGAAACATTTCGAATCTACATCGACATCATGACAATGGGATAATGTTTATTAGATTGACACATTTAGACTAGATTTGCAATAAGATCAAATTCAATGTTTACATGATGTGTTTTATTCTCATATCATTTGTCAAAATTTAAATATATGATATGATTTATTTGAACAATGGGCTTATTTTTTACTTTTCCCATATTTTTTGTTTCTTCATTCCTGAAGTGTAGATTTTACGAGTCTTATTCCCATAAGAATAGTTTATTCATAATGAAAGTGCATTATGAATTATCAAGTGGATAATGTTTATTTTCTAGTAAACTAACTCTTTTGTCAAAAGAAAAAGTTAGTATATTGCATAGGTGATTATGTCATATAAACTAAGAAGAATATGTCATCTAGGCTTAATGTGATAGGTAATTTTTAAGTGTTATTATTATCATCGTGTGATGAGTTCTATTGCAAGGAAATCAATTTAAAAAAGAAAATATAAAATCTGTTGCAACTTTTTTTTTTTTTTTGATATATGTGGTTCAGTAGACGTGAGGATAAGTCTTATGCTTATTATTTCATCACAATAATTGATGATCATACTCGTTATGACATCAACTACTTGATTTCTTATAGATCTGAAGCTTTTAGCTATCAAAAGGTTTACGAATCTAGTAGTAAATCAATATGATTTAGTTGTAAAGCATTGAAGCTAAAATGGTAAAAAGTACTTTTCAGTTAAGCTTACAGTTCCATGTGATGAAGGGTTGAACATTTGTTGTTTATTCCTTATACTATATAAAGTACAAAGTTCATGAAAGAAGATGTATAATTCTTCTTTCGATGATTAAGTATATGTACTAACCAACTACCCTCAAAGTCTGTAACTTCCAACCCGTATGAGACATCATAAGAATATCGAATTTATCTTGGTTATAACACTAAGGTTATATCGCTTTCTCTCGCACTACCTAAGATAATTTTGTGAAATTGGGTCTAAAGACTGGAAAGAGCATCTTTTAAGATACTCGGACATATCAAAAGGATATGTTTTTGTAGGGGAGAATATGGATAGATCAGTAATTCAAGAAATATCAATTTCTTTTAAATGAGTTTCAAAGATTAGGTGTATTAGGCATAAACATTTCCTTTTAATAACTATCTTGAACCTAATGTTTTGGATATATCTTCAAGTGGGATTAATTCAAATAAAATGGTTCACATTGATTTTTTAATCAAAGAGATCTTGTTCCACGGGGAAGCCAATAACCCAACGATGTTATAGTTAGAGTTAATGTTTTTAGCCAAAGTGGTAGCTTAGATCATTATTATATTTTTTTTTATCTAAGTGAGATTACATAAATGATATTAAAGGAAACAATTTTGGGTTATGTTAAATATATGAGACATATTTATGAAGACTCAATGCCTAAGTACTTAAAATGGAAAAATGATTCGACCTTGAAAATTAAGTGTTTAAAGGGAAATGAATAGTTGTGTGATACGAAAGAAGAATTAAGTTGACATTCCTAAAGGACATAATGATGTTGAGAATAAGTGCATTCTCAATGTAAAGTAAAAGCATCAGGCTTGTAGTTAAGCGATACCTGTACAAAACTGATAAAAATATGTTATGAGAATATTTTCTTTTCAGTTACTAGATTTTCATCTATATGAATCGTATCAACTTTAGTAGTTGTACTTGCTTTAGATTCTTGTTGGAGAATTGTCATGAGAGATCTGTATGGAACAAGAGGTTTTATCCAAAAAAAAATTGTAAAAACGAGGTTTCCTAAATTGAATAATTCAATTTATAATCTCATGCAGTTTTCAGCTATGGTATGTAGAGTGGTAATTGAGAGCCATTATGTATATACCATGCTTGTGAAAGATTAGTTATCAAGTAACTCTGGAATGTAAGTTTGCAAATATCCTAAGGATAAAGATCTTAATAGATTGAAAAGGTAATTTGTATCTGTTTCTAGATTCTTGCACAAATAGAATTTAGGAAAGATTCCATATGCAGAATTATAATTCCATAAGTATTCTTATGACTAATATTATGATTTTTAGTGAAATTATTTATTTTCAAACTCTTGGCAAGGGGAGTATATGAAATAGTTTCATATATTAGCATTACATGTTATTTTATACTCCATACCTAATGTCACTCATGTTATGTGCATGAGATAATATGTTAGTTTATTCCAGTAATAGATCACTAGAAGATTGTTAAGAAAATTGTGAGATGCTTGTAGAGGATCGTTGATATTCTCCAACATATCAAACTAAGGAAATAGACATTATAGAATATACGTATGCACATTAGCTAAGGGTAAGATTGAAATTGAGTTTTTCCAACTATGTTAAAAAAATTTGTTTGATAAAAAAGACTATTGAGTCATCTTATGCTGAGTGCTCTAAACAAAATGATGACTATTTATAGTGATAGTCAAACATCGATTATTGGTTTTTGAGCATATGAATTTTGATGATCAAAAGTTCTACTCATTCTTTTATGATGATCAAATTATATCACAATATAAATTTATTTCTCAAAGAATATGGTGTGTACTTTAATTTATTGATTTGTTAAAGTATAATGCATAGAAGTTACAAATAAATGAAGAGTTTGGATATGTATAAAAAAGAATGTTAGCATTCCATGTAGTACATTGTAACAACTAGTTTCTAATACTAGTTCAGAATGAGAGTTGCCTCAACGAACTCCAATAACGACTATTTGTGAATCAAGGAAATATAAGGCAAATGGAAAATACTCCAATGGTTAGTTTCAACTCCAACAACTCTTTTGCATCGGCTAACTCCTACAACAAGTATAAAAACATATAAAGACTCAATGGAAGACTTGTGAAAGACATACAAATAGTTTTACAATTTATTACACGAATTTCAATGTCTTCCATACAACTCTTCAAATCATTCAAAGAGAGAAGTATTTTTAGAATAAGTTTAAATCAATTCAAATAAAATTTAATCAACTTATACAAAGTTTTGTATGTGTGTGGACCATTGTTGGAGAGATCAATCATCAACGGGTTTGTGAAAGCTAATCTATACAAGGTTGTATAGTAGAGAGAAGGTCAAAATCAAGGTTGTCTTGTGACCATAACATATCCTAGCCTAGCGAGTACTTGGTAAGGATTTCTAAGTTTGGTTGTTAAGCTTGTAGCAAAACAACCTGTAGAAATTTTGATCATTTTTTAGAAAAATAATCACTAAAAGTTTGGTTGTTAATCTTGTTAAAAAACAATTGGTAGAAGTTTTGATTGTTTCTTCTAAAAACAAATCACCCAAAGTTTAACTGTTAAGCTTAATTGGAAAAACAATCGGTTGTAAGGTTTGATACTTTAACTTACAAAAAGTATCACCCAATGCTTATTTTCTACCTGTAAACAAAACAAAAACTAGTGGAACATCTCAAGTCGTTGACAGGGGGACTGGACAAACACAAGGTTTTTCCGAACAAGTATAAAACTATTGTGTGAAATGTACTCTATTCATATCTCTTTACTTGCATTTATATTTAAGCATCTACTTTATTGCAATATTTAGTACACAAAGGAATCATTACTCCATGCAAAGTTTAGTATTCACAAGTTATATAAACCTTTCACATATCCCGCAACCACTAATTTGTGTTTTTGGACAAACATTATTTTATCTAAAAAGGAATTTTGGGAAACTTTTACAAATCTTAAAAGTCTTGTTCACCCCTATAGTCCTTTTCTAGCCCACTCTAGGCCAACAGATACCTTATGTGATAGACCTGAAATATTATAATAGCGATAAGTATATCAATATCAAGTATTCGTCAGTTAAGTAACACGAGGAGATATCAATATGAGGTATTTTTCTACACATTCCATGCTTTTATATATGTTTAAGAAGCATGTCTCCAAAAGATGTATATGTGAAATATATCAAAGAGTTAAATATGCATATGTTATATTTATTCGGTTACCTCATTATATGTACCCTTCAAATTATGAACGATATTGTGATAATATACATGAGTTTTACTTTATGAGCAATGTATGTGTGGGTATGTTTTGTGCTTATATTATTTTTCTGTTTATGGCATGTCGGATAGAGAAGTAGCCTGTCACATGGGTGTTTACCCTAGTGTTATCTAGTGTTTTAAAAAGTGTTAGGCACTAATCGGGCAGCTAGAACATCCGAGGGTCTAAACAGGGATTAATCGGTACCTAGGCGGGGACTAGGCGTATTATTATTTTTAAGATTTACATATATTAATGAATTAGAATAATAAATTTAGCTACCACATAAATTTTTATATAATAAAACTAAAAATTCGTGTAGCAAAACTATTATGGGCTTTAGCGATACTTTTCTAGGCTCTGGCAATACTTTTCTAGGCTTTTGTGACACTTTTTTAGTCACACTTTTGTGGGTTTTGGCAATACTTTTCTACCTTGGCCGCCCGATTATATAAAATCACGATGGCATTCCAAATAGCGCCTAGGCTCTGCCTTTTAAAATAGAAATGTTATCGTAAGGATACAAACTAGAATGAGATTGATTTTGAGCATACTATGTGTAGTTCGGGAACTTGTTCAAAATAATGAATTGACCTATTGAGTAACAAGAAAATCACATTGTATAGCACGTTCCAATTCAAAAAGGAATCAGGTAAGAACTGTGTAGTTCACATGACATTTGATCATGTTCTATCTGAATAGCTAAAGGTAGTTCATTTAGTTGAACAAGGTTAAATGCTAGGGTGCATTTTAACTGAAACCTTTATATGGTGTTGATTGATATGATAAAACATGCGCTCCTTTATAAGGGTAGAAAGGAAAAAACACCATGGTACATTATCAGAGTGGAAGAGGAATAATTCTTCGAGATAATGTATGCTTAGCAAACATGAGATGATAAGTTTGTATGTTGTACAAGGAACTCAACTTCTCTAATGTGAGACTCAGTCCATTATAGTGTTATTGGACTAGGGATGAAAACGGAGCTTAATGGGGCGGGTAATGCATTCCTAATCTCCATACCCATTAAGGTTTCAGGAAAAAAATATTCTCCATATCCATATCCAATAAGGATTCGGGATTATTTTTCCTCCATTTCCTTGTCGGGGATTCTCCATCGGGTATCGGGTATTCTCAATTTCCCCATAAAAATAAATAATATGTATATATTTTCAAAGGTTCATACAATAAAACTTTGAATCTTCACTTAAAAATATTATTCGATCAAATTATTTCAATATTTAATGCTAAATAAATTTGAAATCTTAATATATAATTTAAAAAGTCTATCACATTACATAATAAATCCTAAAAATATACACATAAAACTTGAGATGCAATGTTCAACATTCAAAATAAGAGTATAGATAAAAACATCTATACTAATATGTTTCATACAATAAAAACTTTAAATAGTTACTTAAAAATATGATTTGATCAAATTGTTTCAATATTTAATGCTAAATAAATTTTAAGTCTTAATATATAATTTAAAAAGTCAATCACATTACATAATAAATACTAAGAAAATAAATATCAAACTTAAGATACAATGTTCAACATTAAAAATAAGAGTATAGATAAAAACATCAAAATCAATAATATTTTATTCAATTCCACGTTGTTCTTCCATTCATGTACATAACTTTTAGGGTTGCAAGGTTTGTAAAATTAAAAAAAAAGACTTGGAATAAATCCATATCCATATGCCATATAATCTAAACTATAATTTTTATAAAATATAGAAAATATTTGGAGGTTCAAGATTAATTCGAGAAATATTTGAGGTTTTTTCAATGGAGGTATATTGGTGTCGAGTTTTGAGATTTATCGAATTAGGGAGTGCATTCCCCATCTCCATATCCATTAAGGTTTCGGGTACGAAATTCTCCACTCCCTACCCGTGGGGAATTCTTATCGGGGATTCTCCATCCTTATCGGAGTTGATCTCCATCGGATTCAAAGATTTGGGGTCACATTTTCATCCCTATATTGGACCTTACCATCAATTCTATTAAGTTATCTTAAGAAGTAAGGACTACTAAGGGAGATTTGATCTATCATCAAGATCTAGATTATGATTAGATTTGATTTGGGAGAGATTGTTTGGTGGACCGAATTGATTCTGTATAGAACTTACAACTCAAAAGGAAGATTTGGCAAAATAACATTCATCAGAATTTTATTGGTTCACTGGCATTCCTATCTTATATTTGTGTAAGATAGTGAATAATAGATAAAGGCTTCTGAAAATCCAAAAGATGTGAAAGCTTGTGATTGTTAACCACTTTAGGGTAATATATACACGCTCTATATCTATGTGATATTTTATATATTATATATTAACTTATATGGTTGAGTACTAATCATAACAGTCTTTGCAATCTCTAACGAGTGTGTGAGCGGACGATGTTTAGGAGGTCCCGCGCGGACGCCGCGAGGCACCGGCCCTGTGAGATGGGGCTTGGGGTTTTCAAAAATAATGATTTTTTGGGCTTTTGGAAAAGCGCATTGGAAAAGAGTGTTTCGCTTTGGAAAAGTGTGATTTTCACGCTTAATAGACTCGAGATCAGAACCTCTAGCCTATGGTACTCAAAGTCGCCACCCGAATCAACTCTTCTAGGAAATTTCGGTATAGACTAGATCCATTAAGCCTAAGTGATACAATAGTTTAGAGATTCGGGTCCGGGATGAGTTATCTATTTCATCGTCATTTGAGTTAAATTACACTATGAGTGAGAAACTACGTTTATAATATTCGAACTAAACTAGATGTCAGTTCATTTTTATCGCGCATGCATAAAATGGTAAGTAAATTGTGAAAAGTAAACACGTAGGGAATTAAATGTGCCTAGTCTATGGGGGAATTAATTACATCATTGGTTTGGGGGATTACAAATTGCCTAAATACATTAGAATCTAAGGAATACAATTGCCCAGAATGCATCGATATCTAATGAATATTACATTGGATTTAGAAATTGAAAGCGATACCCGAAGGAAATTAAATCCTAACATGCATCTATCCTTCATCCACAAAGGTTAGCACGAGATAGGGTGCGATATTTACACATATGTACCAAGTGTACCATGTATGTTCGATTTGGATTTTGGCGAGACCCGTGTGGTCGAGGTAAAAACAACAGAGATTTCGGAGTTCTTATTTCATGAAAATTGTTCATTTTTATTTACACACATGTTGATCAATTTTATTAGTGAAAATGACTGCATGGCAAAGTGGTGATGACTGTTATCCGGGAACATGTTTTATTCCCTTCGTGGGGTGACCCCCAATGATGCATTTCCAAACTCAGGATGGTCTCAGCGAGTCATTCCGGACTTCAACGGTTCAAAACAGAGCGAAACAAGGTGAAACAGCATTCTGCCAGGGCCGATATCGTTCAATGATATCGCGTTCCCAAACCTGCAGTAAACATGCAAAAATAGCAGAAAACAGCAAAAACGATAATCCAAACTTCAAATGATCATAACTTTTGCTATACTTAATGGATTTTGATGATCTTTATCATTACGAAAAGCTCAAGATGTGTAGAATATGTTTATGTAAAGAAAATACCCAAACAGATTGGAAATCATACTGAAAATTTCAGAAAATAGAATGGTGCACAAAAATTAAAAAAACCGAAAACAAAACGGGACTTCAAAACAAACAGCATAAAAATGTAAGCACCGACTCTAGGAACTCAAAGGCTTACCCCGTAGTCATGAATCCATGTTCTTCAAGGTCCACGAAGTCCTTCGGGAAGCTCTCCTTGTTTCTTTGATCCGATTTACGGTTTTTTACGAAAGTGAAGGATAGAGGTGTACTCTTTGAGGGAAGGCAGAACTTCCAAGTTATGATTTGTAAAAAAGAGAGGAAGAGAGGAGGTAGTAGTCCTTCTTCCTCTAAGTTTTGAAATTTGAAAATACTAAAACCAATCCTTTTCAAATTTTAGTAAAAAAGCTTTCTTTTGTAATGTGTTGTTTAACTTAGGTTTTTCTGGTTTCTTCCTTCCAGAAAAATGAGCTCCTCTTCTTCTCCTGAGCTCCCCCCTCTTTATGTTTTGCTGAAAAATCAAGCCCTTATAAGCTCCCTTCAATCCAAAAGTCCACCTTTTTCATTTGGTGGTTCACCCACCTATTTTATCTTTTTCTCTTTTTTCTTCCCCCCATTATTGGTCATCATGGGTTGGCAGCATGTTGACAAAGTGTTTTTGAGGGAAAAGTCCGAATTATGGGTGAGGGATGGGTGTTTTTTGTTGAATAATGCAAGATCTTTTTTTTAGTCTGTCTGCCAACTTGATATCGTTAACGGTAACCTTGATATCGTTTAACGATATCGGTGATATCGTTTACGATATCGGTGATATCGTTTACGATATCGAACAAGGTAGCAGGATTTTTCTTGGTTTGGGCTTTAAAGGGAAAAAAAGGCCCAAAGAAACAAGGCAGATGATTTTCGGATGATTTGGGGACCCTGGAAAATGTGAAAAGCTAACAAGGGAAAAATTACAGTTTCATCATCGAACTTGCGAGTCGAGAGTAAAAATCCCGTGCTCACAGGCTGCCCCTTGTGGGATCATTGCTGATATGAGATCAGTATGGTCCTACGATTAAAAGAGCAACGGGGTTTAAAGATAATACCTGCCCAGTCGCGGTTGGCACTCCTTGGGGATGATGGCTGGAAGCTTTCATCTTGGTGTGGTGTCTTTCGGGGATTAGTCTCTTGGTGCCCCTTGTGAATTGCTCGTTTGGCAATGATTACCCGTGGAGGTTGACCTTTGACTGGTTAATGCCGTCAGAACCGTTGGGGAAAGAACATTGACCGTGTGCCCCCGTTCTCCTGGTTGAGAATCCCGTGTGTAGGCTGTGAAAAGCCTATTGACGACGTGGACCATAGAAAATCCGTTGACTGTGAAAAGGCCGGGATAAGGTGTGAACTGTAGAAAGTTCGGATGACTGTAAAAAGTCAGGATTTTAAATTGTAAAAAGTTCGGATGATTGTAAAAAGTCAGGATTTTGAACTGTAGAAAGTTCGGATGACTGTAAAAAGTCAAGATTTTTAACTGTAAAAAGTTCAGATGATTGTAAAAAGTAAGGATTTTGAACTGTAAAAAGTTCAGATGACTGTAAAAAGTCAGGATTTTGAACTGTAGAATGTTCGAATGATTGTAAAAATTCAAGATTTTGAACTGTAGAAAGTTTGGATAACTGTAAAAAGTTTGGATTTTGAACTGTAAAAAGTTCGGATGACTGTAAAAAGTTAGGATTTTGAACTGTAGAAAGTTTGGATGACTGTAAAAACTCTGAAAAGAGATTATGGACTGTAAAAAATCTGATGACTGTAAAAAGTCTAAAAGAATTTGGACTATAGAAAGTTTGCGGTGGATGCCCCTTATGAGTTGACCGTTGGTTGAATGTGCCCCTCGGAACTAATAGGGAAAGGATGAAAGCGTGTGCTCCATGCCTTTGATGATACGTTGACTATAGTAAATCTTCATCGAAATCCGTTGTGGGATGGTTAACCGTTATGGTCTAAATAGCATGCCCCTTGTGAGTTGACCTTTGGGTTAACTGTGACCCTCGAAATTGCTGGGGAAAGGATGAAATCCGTGCGCTCCATGCCTTTTGATAATCTGTTGACTACTGTGATTCTGGTGTATATGTCCCTTGTGGGTTGAAGGGGTACCTGCAAGAATGAGGAATTTTATTAGTAGATACTGGTGAAAATGTTTTAATTCTTTGATTGAGATTGCTGAAAGCAAAAATTTTGTCCCTTCAATCAAGAATTAAAGCATAAGGGTTCTGATAAATGTGGGAATTTGAGTTTGAGATTTCGGGGATGTCCCGATGACTGCTCCATTGTTTTAAGAGGCTTTGTGATGTTGTAATGCTTTTTGAAAGAGGTATTGGTAATCTTGAATTTGACAAAAGTTGAAATGGCTTGAGTTGGGCCATTATCATTTGGAGGTTGATTGTCCTTCTCGTCGGAATGGCATTGCCTCGGTTTAGCATCACCTTGACCTGTAAGTGACATGATGCATATGCATGTATGAATGACTTTATGCATGAGCAATGTTCATCATATGATGTATGTTCATCTGTTGTGGGTGTCGTGGGCCTCGTTCATTGAAGCGCCTTCTCTTGTGTTGGTGTTTGGTTGCCCCTAGGGTTTATCTCATTGAGGATTTCATGGGTGACTTCCTCAGAGCGATGACCATGGGTTCATTGGATCAGATTCGAGTTCAAAGCTTGGATCTGGTTCGAGGAAAGTCTGGATGAGTCGTTGACCCTGAAGTGAGTTGGCGAAGATTTCTTGGAAGCATCTGTCTGAAGTATTAGAGGTATATAATGCCGCGTTCGTACCGTTCCGAGGAGGAAATGATGCTTTGGTTTTGGCTTGGTTCTAAGTTTTTCATAGATCGCCCTTGCGGGTTTTCAATCTATCAAACCTTGTCTTAATTTTTGCCTAAACCACCTTTTCAGGTTTTCAGTCTAGCAGATTCATTTTTTTGGATGTTTACTTGTGATATTCTACCATTGACATGCAAGCAATCAAAATAAGCATATGCAGAAAGATTCAGAAAAAATGACAATTCATTGAAGAACTTAACAGGGGTATAAAATTTTCAAATGATTTGACTCCTACCATTGATTAGCCTTTTTAAGTTTTCTAACCAATGTGGTTCTCTTGATGTCCTAAGTTTTCCCTGAGCTACCCTTTTCGGGTTTTCAAGTCAGCGAACTATTCTTTTTGTGTTTTGAAAATAAGCCTTAATTTTTGCTCAACTGACAGGCTAAATACAAATTTATTTTGTTGTTCATACTACTTTTACCCGATTTATTTCTTTCACCTATGCGTGATAGCAATTGTGTAAGACTTGGTTGATTTGGTAGGTTCATCACCGTCCATGTTCATGACTTCAGTTGTAGTCTCATTCAGTGTTTCTGATCAATTGGTTGGTGCTCATGCCGCTTTGCTGGATTGAGGTGTATTTGACGATGAGTCTTGATCCTAGGCGTTTCCTTTGAGGGTGCAATGATTCGTGTGATGGAGTTGTCGATGTGTTCAACGATCTGACTCCTTTTTATGAAATTGCACTGGTTGTTTGGTTTTATGAATGGTGGTGATGGAGTTGTTGACGTGTTCAACGATTCGACTCCTTCTTTGTGGCTTTGCACCAGTTGGTTGGTCCCAACTTGCTTGGTCAACATTTTGGCCTTATTCTAGCTCCAATCTTTTTGATCTTTGGATGAATTAGTGGACGTTTCGTGTTTGGAGATCCTTTAATTGATCTTTCGTCTTTGTATGATGAGGCAATTGCTATCACGCATTGTCTAAGTACATGTATTTGTCTCTCTTTTCCTCTCAAAAGTCAAATCATTTGAATTTATTGTGGGGAATCCATTTTACCCAAATTAATTTCATGAAATGACGTGTCACATGTGTTAAAAACAATATGTTTATGTTTATGAGAATGCGTGATGTCATTCGAAAGAATATCAAGCAAGCAAGCAAAGTTTGAAGCATTCGAAGATTCAAAAGCCTCATTGACAAAGTTTGTTAACATAAAAGAGTTTAAAAATACTAATTATTACATCATTAGTATCCTCATCATCCACATGCGGAGGGTCTTCTTCCCCAATGGTCACCTTTTAGTAGTCATCAGATTGCTTCCCCTTCGGCTGCGTATGGTTGGGGGATGATGCCCCTGAGTCATTCTTCCAGGACCATGACTCGCTGACTTGTTGTTCTCTAGGCTTCGTCTCGAGGAATTTGAGCCACTCCTTTCATTCGGCCTTTTCAAATACTACGTTATAAGAGGGGTAGGCATCCATTCCTAACTTCTCTCTGTATTCCGGAAGGGTTCTAGCTATCAATTTTGCAATCATCTCTGGCAGACTGAGATGATCTTTCAATAACACTTGTGTAGCCATCCATCAGGTGTAGTATGGCTTAAACAATTCCCCTGGTTTCTGTCTCACAGCCTCCAGGTTTTGTATGGTCACCTTCATCTGAGAATTGAAGCCGTACTACTCTATCAAAGCTGCTGAAAGGAGCCCCCAGTTTTGGGACACCTCCAGGGGTAAATTGTTGTACCACCGATTAGCCGGGGCTGCCAACGTGACTATGAACATTTTTGCCAGCATTTTATCACTGACTCGTTGGGCTCTCATTACCGTTTGGTAGTTAGTTAAGTGGGCCTGGGGATCTCCTTCCCCATCAAATTTCACTATCTCTAGCATGGTAAAGTTCTCGAGGAGCCACTCATCACTTGGTGCAATGGGTGGCACTGGATAGGAGGTGGTCTAGACGCCTGGGTGTTGTGCTGCATGGGTCGCCAAGAATTGATGCCACAGCTCTTCCATATTGGGTTAGGGAATCGAGTAACCCGTCTCCTGCCTGGCTGAACCATTGAACTGATTATATGGAACCTAGAGATAGACAAGGCCCCTAGGAGGAATTGCATAAGTTGGTTGAGGTGGGAATTGACCCTGGTGTTGCATGGTCATAGTATTGACATTTGCACCATAACCGTAAGGTGGAGCTTGGAAACTTGGGAAAACCCCATGTGGAGTATAGGACATCTACGTGCTAGGAATGAACCCCGAAGATGGTGCTCCCGGCCCTGCTATGGTTGTGAGCTGCTGAGACCCCTTATGATAACTCGATTGCGCGGGCGGAGTTGGTGGTTCTACGATCAACTGATCCGCCACTCCTGTCACTTGACCATTACTGCTCGTCGCCTAGCCCATTCCGGAACCATTCTATCCAAATTGAAAAGGGGACTATGTCTGAGGGAATGTGGGCCCCGCCTGGCCAACTTCGAATTGGGTGCTAGGAAACGGGAGGACGTGATGGTTAAATCCAGGTCTCCCAGCCACAGGGTGGGTGGTAGTAGTAAGACCTTGGAGGTTACCGACGGGCTCCTGGTTTGACACCCTGCCCTCTGGATGTCTTGGGCGAGAATGGAACTGGATAGCTTGAATGAACTAGTCACTGTGAAGAAACGCATTGAGAGCGTTGGCTATTTCTTAGCCTATCCTAGACTAGGAAGTAGCAGGCCCACCCTGGTCTAGTTTATTAGTTCCCCCTAACATGTTTTGTTAGTTGGCCATTCCACCAATTTTCCCTGAGTTGTTCACTGATCTTCGTCCGGAGCTGAACCCTGAACCCGAATCTAAACCCGAATCCTCATTGGAATCCGTGTGTGGGAGACCCTCTACAAATGATTCTATTTGGTGAGTCACAATGGGAGAGATCCGAACGAGCCAATGATCTGACCGCTTCCAAGATTTAACTGAAGTAAGGATAATTTCTGTCATCAGAAGTGAAATTCATGCTTGACCGACTATGGACTAGTGCATGTAATGCTCATGAAATGGCTGCAATATAAAGGTTAGCATGCCATGATGAGTAAAAAGAATTTGCTGAAGGTAAGTGTGGTTTGCCAATCCTTTTGAAATAAACCGGGGTTAGTCATTAGTGATAAAGACGTGACTCAAATGACAACAAGACCCAACCCATGTGGTGAGTGCTTGAGGTTAAGGTGATTTGTGTTTTGCTAATCCATTTGAAACAAAACAGTGAAGTTTGCCTATTACTCGAGTAGCAATAAGCATTCCGAAGTCGTTTAAGGGGGCGCATCCTAAAGATGCAAGTATGTGTTTGCCACTCCTTTTGAAACAAACAAACTGAGAAAATGACTAATGGTCTCTTATCATCCAAGTGATAATACACTTTTGAATTTTGAGAGTTCAAGTTCAGGTAAAACAATGTGTTACAACCTATGAGGCACTAAGTAAAAGGATGTCGTTTTGGCAAGAAAGGTGGTAAGTTTACCAATCCTTTTGAAATAAACAAACTGAAAAAATGATAAATGGTCGCTTATCATCCAAGTGATAATACACTTTTACCTCTGAGGGCTATGGATCGATCTTGATGAGTTCAAGTTCGGGTAAAACAATACATTATACCCTATGTTTTTGGGAGTGAGGTGTTCCAAGAGATTGATGTGTGAAAACACAAACATGGATGTCCGTAATCTTAGGTGACACTGTCTCATCGCATCTCTAATTCTAGGTTTAAGTTTGGGTAGAACAATGTGGCATACCCTAAGCTTAGATTTTCATGAATCTAAGCGGATAGAGGTCTGAGTGTTCATAAAACACTATCTTAACCATGGGTGATCCTAATCCTAGGTGACGCTGTCTCATCGCGTCTGTCTAGCTCTAGGTGAATGGTATCAGGATAATGACATGTGTGTGTATAATTTGTGTCTGCATAACAAATCGTGGGTTAGCATGATGCTCTTTGTGAAATAAGCATGGTGATGTGATAAACACGTAGCACATAGCACACAACGTATCTCTTCTAACCTTATGTCTCCCGCGTGTAAGGGGTAAGCTCCTAAATCTAGGCTTGGATCATCTTAATACCATGAAGTATTAAGGAGCGAACCTGCATAAAAGATGAATTTGTTTTGGTAAACCTAGGGAAAGTGTCTACGGTTTCCTTATATGAGCTTGGTCATGGTTGTTGATGTAGAAGGTTCTTGTTGCACTATGATACACTTTTCCCCCTTTTCAAGAGAGTCCATGCGATATGGCAACAAGTGATCCACTCGCTAAGTTCCTTCGATCACCAGGGGGTCATGAAGTATACTTTCACAAGCTTCTCGGTAAAATAGGGCAACCTAGCCTTAATGGCTAATCTGTCTAATGCATATGCTTTGTTCGATATTTTAAATGTGGGTTAACTCATTTGACCACTTTTCAATATTCCTCAAAAATCATTCAAACTTATTTTAAGTTTAAAAATAATTCCCAGCGGAGTTGCCACTATGAGAGGATGATGTTTCAGAGGTCCCGCACGGATGCCGGCCCTGTGAGATGGGGCGTGGGGTTTTCTAAAACAATGATTTTTTGGGCTTTTGGAAAAGAGTGTTTCGCTTTGAAAAGTGTGATTTTCACGCTTAATAGACTCGAGAACAGAACCTCTAGCCTATGGTACTCAGAGTCGCCACTCGGATCAGCTCTTTCGGGAAATTTCAGTACATCTTAGATCCGTTAAGCCTAAGCGATACCATAGTTCAGAGATTCGGGTCCGGGATGAGTTATCTATTTCGTCGTCATTTGAGTTAAATTACACTATGAGTGAGAAACCAAGTTTATATTATTCGAACTAAACTAGATGTTTTCGGTTCATTTTTATCTCACATGCATAAAACGGTAAGTAAATTGCTGAAAGTAAACACGTAGGGAATTAAATATGCCTAGTCTATGGGGTAATTAATTACATCATTGGTTTGGGGGATTACAAATTGCCTAAATACATTGGAATCTAAGGAATATAATCACCTAGAATACATTGATATCTAATGAATATTACATTGGATTTCAAAATTGAAAGAGATACCCAAAGGAAATTAAATCCTAACATGCATCTATCCTGCATCCACAAAGGTTAGCACGAGATAGGGTGAGATATTTACACATATATGTATGTTCGATTTGGATTTTGGCGAGACCCGTGTGGTCGAGGTAAAAACAATGGAGATTTTGGAGTTCTTGTTTCATGAAAATTGTTCATTTTTATTTATACACATGTTGATCAATTTTATTAGTGAAAATGACCACATGGCAAAGTGGTGAGGACTGTTATCCAGGAACACATTTTATTCCCTTCGTGGGGGTGACCCCCAATGATGCATTTCCAAACTCAGGATGGTCTCAGCGGGTCATTCCAAACTTAAATGGTTCAAAACGGAGCAAAACAAATAGTTCAACGATATCGCGTTCCCAGACCTGCAGTAAACATGCAAAAACAGCAGAAAATAGCAAAAACGATAATCCAAACTTCAAATGATCATAACTTTTACTATACTTAATGGATTTTGATGATATTTATCATTACGGAAAGCTCAAGATGTGTAGAATATGTTTATGTAAAGAAAATACCCAAAAAGTCTCGAAATCATACTAAAAATTGTAGAAAATAGAATGGTGCGCAAAAATGGAAAAAACCAAAAACAAACGGGACTTCAAAACAAACAACATAAAAATGTAAGCACTAACTCTAGGAACTCAGAGGCTTACCCCGTAGTCATGAATCCATGTTCTTCAAGGTCCATGAAGTCCTCCGGGAAGCTCTCCTTGTTTCTTTGATCCGATTTACAATTTTTGACGAAAGTGAAGGGTAGAGGTGTACTCTTTGAGGGAAGGTAGAAATTCCAAGTTATGATTAGTAAAAAAGAGAGGAAGAGAGGAGGTAGTAGTCCTTCTTCCTCTGAGTTTTGAAATCTGAAAATACTAAAACCAATCCTTTTCAAATTTTAGTAAAAAAGCTTTCTTTTGTAATGTGTTGTTTAACGTAGGTTTTTCTTATTTCTTCCTTCCAGAAAAATGAGCTCGTCTTCTTCTCCTGAGCTCCCCCCCTCTTTATGTTTTGCTGAAAAATCAAGCCCTTATGGGCTCCCTTCAATCCAAAAGTCCACCTTTTTCATTTGGTGGTTCACCTACCTATTTTATCTTTTTCTCTTTTTTCTTCCCCCCATTATTGGTCATCATGGGTTGGCAGCATGTTGACAGAGTGTTTTTGAGGGATAAGTCCGAATTATGGGTGAGGGATGGGTGTTTTTCATTGAATAATGCAAGATCTGGTTTTTTAGTCTGTCTGCCAACTCGATATTGTTAACGGTAACCTTGATATCGTTTAACGATATCGGTGATATCGTTTAACAATATCAACAATATCGTTAACGATATCAAACAAGGCAGCGGGCTTTTTCTTGGTTTGGGCTTTAAAGGGAAAAAAAGGCCCAAAGAAACAAGGTAGATGATTTCCGGACGATTTCGAGACCCCGCAAAATGTGAAAAGCTAACAAGGGAAAAATTACAGCTTCATCATCAAACTCGCGAGTCGGGAGTAAAAATCCCGTGCTCACAGGTTGCAAGATGTTTCTTGAATGCAATTTGTTAATCTATAGTTGAGTACTGCTCAGGATAGTCTTTGCAAATCCTAACGAGTGCAAGACGAAGTGTTCTTGATAGTACACAGGTCCCACGATTTCACAGGATGAATGAAATATGATAACCTTGTATCGAATGTGACCCGTCAAGTGTGAGCGAGAGATGTTGGAAATAACTGATCTGCTCATGACCGGGTCATTCAGATCAAAGAATCCGATCCAATTAAGTTTTTTGAACTAAATTGAAAAATAATAAAACTTTAAGAATTTAATTGCAAATAATCAAGAGTTGAAGGACCAATTGCAATTAGGAAGTTTTACATTTCCTATAAATAAGAAAATGGTAGTCTATAATGGTATGAAAAAAGTGTTTTCATTTTATTCTCTACAATTTCATATCTAATCTCTTTTTCGAAAAACTTGTTTTTTATCATTCATTTCCGAAGAAGTCATGGAAAACGGCTTAATCCAACATACCGTGAGTTAGCCAACAACTTGCATCAATCATTGAATATTTTATTGGATTCTTCGATCTTGAGCATATAGAAAAAGATTAGTTTGGATTCGTTCTTATTCGAATTCCATCATATTAACAAAACAGTTTTCTTTTGGATAGATTATGGCTCTTTTGTTATCATTAAATAAAAAATTTTGATATCAAAATATTTTAGATCATGTATTAATCTTTAATTGCTGTTCTCAAGTTTCTTTTAACCAGAATCATGTATTTATATATTTTCGTGAAATGGAATTCATTTTTAAGCTCTTTTTTTTATATATATATATATATAGAGAATGTAACGAGTACAGTTGGCAATGTGTTTTCAACTTAAGAATAGGATGAAACGGTAACTAAATTATTTCAATTAAAATATTCAAAGTTTATTACAAATTTAGAGTTGCCTAGGTTATACATGAGACTTTTTAATCGTTTTCTCCAATTGTTTTTTATTTTAGTTATGCTTTCGGTCAGAAAGGCGAAGAAATATTCTTCCAAATAATAACAATATTACTCAAATACAAAAAGAAAAGAAAAAAGAACACTATGACCTATCGTAAATACTTTACATATCTTAAAACCAAAGCAAGCAATAGGTGCACTTTTCTTTTCTGTCTATCGCTTTCTTTTCAAAAAGTATCTTTGAATTTGTTACTTCTAACACATATGTTCCACCATTATTATCCATGCACTAATTTTATTAAATTCTATCCAACACTCCAATGTAATCATTCCAATTACTAATTTTTCAATATCATTTTCTACAATTGTATCAAGAAACCTAAACTCTAAACACTACACTTAAAAGTTACATTCAACAAAACATCATTTCCAAAATAGAACAACATCTACAATAATCATTTTTCCGTACCATTCGCACAGCATAATCGGTAAATCAATCACATAAAAGCTATTTTAAAATATACGTGATAAATCGAAATAGCAAAACCAATTTATTATCTGCACAACAAAACTAAAAAGAACTTCAACAACAACAAATATAACCATCAGTACACATCGACACAACAACTGATCACAACTCAACAATCCTAAGTCTCAACAAACATGCATCATTTGATTGACGTAATAGAACGGAACAGAGCGGAATAAATTATGTATTTTTTCTAAGTAATGTCAATTATACCCTGCATCATTCCATTATATTCCACGAACCAAATGTCACCACAAGGTTAGCCTTAAAAACTAATACTACTACTACTACTACAAGTACACCCATGAACACTACAAATCAAGACCCTTTTGCCTAATGTTGAACACTAACTTGAGGCTCCACCTTTGGAGGCCTACCCCTCGGCCTTCCACTCCCGGTGGCCATTTTCACGGCTGTGGCCGTGGTGGTGAAACTTCCGTTCATCCCATCCGTTTCATCCATCGTTTTGGGCGTCTTTCGCGGCCTCCCTCTTGGCCTACCGCTGCCAGCTGTGGCAGAAGGAGGCTTGGGCTTGAGTGGCTTAGGGGGGGCATTTGGGTCCTTGGGGGGCCTGCCCCTGCCACGCCTTGGAGGCGCATTAGGGTCTGCTTTCATGTAGTTGTTCTTGAAAAACACAAGCTCCCCGCTGTTCTTCATCATGTTTAAGTGGTGGGAGAGCAGCGTTGTGTGGCTTGGTGGCAAGTTTCCGTGCTGTGATTCTATGTACTTTGCTATTGTCGTCTTGTTGGATCCGTTCTTTTCGTCTAGCGCTGTAATGGCTGCCATTATCATCTGCATACAAACACCCACTTAGGAATCACAAATTCAAAAATTTTACTGTTTGTTGTCATTAACAGTGTGAAAGAGAGGTGAACGCCACTGAATTCAAGTTGGGGGACAAATGCTGCAATTTTAACACCTAATTAGCAGTTAATAACAGATAATTAGCTGAAAACTTGGAATTTAAACCTAAAAGAAACCATCTTTCTCCTTTTATTTTCAAAGTGAACTTGATGTGCCAAGTGGAATCAACCAAAAACTGAAAACAAACGAAATTTCGATTTTTAAGCAGAGAATTCACGCAAATGCGATGTTTAGATGTTATCTCTCCGCAACGAATGGGGTTGATGAAGGGATCACGTGATTCAACAAGTTACCTCAGGAAATTGTGAGTAAAATAAAGCAAAGAGTAGCCGAATATTTGTGATCTGTAGAAGAGAAGAAAAGATACCTCAGGATAGGAAGGAAGGAAGGGCCTAAAATGGACATCTTCAGCTGCCATCATCACTCAGATACAGAGAGAGAGAAGAGGAGAGGAGAGGGGGGGAATTTCAGCTGAACAAAACTGCTTTCAAGTTTCAGTTTCAGTTCCGGAAACATTTACATATCATGCCACTGTTCTTTCATTAAAATATCCAAAATATATTCATTGGTTGTCTTGTTACCTTAGGATTGATGATGTGGTCCATCTAACGGTTCTACTCCTCCCTAGTTTATGGTTCATCGGACGGTGTGGCTGCTTTCAAAGTCGGTGCATTTGAGGTTTTTTTTACATCGGTAAATGTACATGTGAATGTCCAACTAATTTATTAGTGTGGCAAAAGGAAAAATGATATAAATTTGGAGTTTGTTACCTTTCTAAATTTCAGTTATTTTTAATTATTTATTCAATATTAATGGTTGAGATTTAATTTCACTGTTAACCTTACATAAAATTATATTCCAATCTCAACCATTAAAATTAGATGAATAAATTATTACTGAATAAAATTTACAAATTTATCATCTATCAAGTTTAAGGAATCCGTGATGAAAACTGCATAACATACTTCCCTGACTACTTTTAAATTTTGAAAGTAGATGAATAAGTGATTATATAACACAAATACCCTAGTAAACTAGTACAATGACATTTAATTCAATAGTAAATTAGTAATACTTATCTTTCAAAAAAAATAAAGTAAAGTAGACATGTTCAGTCTTGGAGTATCGGCCCAACTTGATCATGCTCACTCTTATAAATTGTGATTATTTATGGGGTTTTTGTGGAACAGAAGGAAAAGATAAAATAATTTTAGATCATGTCATAATGTAATTTTACAAATCACATTTTTAAGTTTTGATTTTTCATAAAACGTGAATCTAAGTTTTGATTTTTTAAAATACATGAACATAAAAATGACCATCGATTTTGAATATAATAGTTAATATACCAGGTATAATAGCTATTATACCAGGTATAACAACCATCATAACTGGTATAATAGTCATTATACCAAGAACAATATCTATTATATTGTTCGAATACGAAATTTGAAACTAGATCTTAATATTTTAATTGTATTCAATTATTTGAATATTTCTCTCATATTCTTCATTATATTGACTAGTATAATAATTATTATACTATTTAAATGTGAAATATGATACTTGATCTAATACTTTCTTTATCTACAATTATCTTTGATAATATTAGTTTGCATTATACCAGGTATAATGACATAATCTGAAAAATGGATTCTAATGTGAAATATGAAACTTGATATTGATACCTTATTTATATCAAATTGTTTGAATATTCTTTAATATTATTCGTTAAAATGATTGTTATGCTAGGTATAATTACCATTATACCTGGTATAATGACCATATACTATTTAAATGTGAAATCTAAAACTAGATCTTAATACTTTCTTCATTTCCAATTATTTGAATATTCTTTGAATTGTTATAGTGACTATTATACCAGGTATAATGATTATTATATAAAGTATAATACTCATTATACCAGGTATATGACATATTCTGCAACTGGAATTGAATTTGAAAACTGAAATGGATCTTAATATATTATCTTCATATCCAATGATTTAAAAAATTTGTATCATTCGTTCAAAATCTAAAAAACATACAAATATGTCACAAATCAAACCACAAAATATCATATTTGAGGAACTCGAAATCATGAGTTCAAACTCCATAAAATGTACCAAAATAGCAAGCTCCTCCATTGAAAAGTGAAAAACCACAGCAAACACAAAAACATAGAAAAAAAGAGATATAAACACAATTGAAATTGTCAAAACAGAGAAACAAGGTAAAAAAAACACAAAATGCAATATGGAAAAAAAAGAACAAAAACCAAAAACTAACTCAATCGTGATTTAAAATAGAAAACTAAATCGCAAATCCATATCTGAAACTCAAATCGTGATTCAAATCAGAATACTCAATTGCGATTCAAATCAGAAGACTCAAATCGCGATTAAAATACTAATCACACAATCATATAATCCTAAACTCATTAGAGAAAAGTAAAACTTATCTAAAACGAATGAATAATTGAAACAAATCACGATCCAAACAAAAAATATTGAAATTGAACAAATCATGATCCAAAAAAATACTGAAATTGAACAAATCGCGATCTAAACAAAAAAAAGAACGTGAGAAACAAATCACAGCAAAAAAAAGAAGAACTAAACAAAATTAATTGCCAAAAAAAGTAACAGAATCACACTATATCATTATAGATTTCCAGAGGAGAAGAAGAAGAAGAAAAAATCTAAAACTGAGAATCAAATTCTAGAGAATATAAGTTTAAAATCGGAAAATATATAACATATTTTTCAAAAATAACAATATAGGTTTTGTAATTCACAAGATTGAAATCAACAGTCCATTCTCCATCATTATGAATCAAAACAACAATTTCCTCCATAGAAAATCAACTTAACTTTTCGGATATAGAGAAAAACTCAATAAAACTCGTAGGAAAAATAAGAACTCAAAAAGGGAAAGGAATTGCGATTAACTCGTGCAAGAAGAAAATAAAAAATCAAAACAATGAAGAGTATATGAAGAATGAAATCGTAAGGGAAAAGTGGATGAAGAACTAAATCGCAAGGGAAGAAGAGATGAGAAAGGAAATCACAAAAATCTCACAAAGAAAAAAGGAACGGCTCAAACAGGAGAAAACGTAAAAGGAAAAAGCAAAACCTAAAAAGGAAGGAAGTTAATATTTATTATTATCTTTTGGAAAAGTAAAATATTTATGACAAATGTCATATCTGCTTGTATTTTCCTTATTTCTGTGTATTTATCAAAACATGATTGTTTTTCTAAACTTTTTATGAATCCATCATAGCTTAACATATTCACTTAATTCCTAATCTAATTTACACAATCATGTCTTATATAAGCCCTTTAATCCTTTATTTTTATTGTTCGCGTGATTTGTTTTCCTCTGCTCTTCTTTGATTGTGATTCTTACGATGATTTTCTTTAATTACCTTGTCTTTCTTCTATTTTTGTTTGCAACACCCATTCACTATTTTATCAGTTTGCAACAAACTCTTCGATCTCCAAAGCTTCTATCAAAGTTTCTATATGTCAGCGTCGAAACTTTCACCATCAATCGATCCACCATTTACTCATGCCCTTTTAATCAAGAATGGATTTGTTGATAGTTCGGTTCTGGGGACTTGTTTGATCAATATGTATTTCATGAGTGACAAAATTACACATACTTGTAAGGTGTTTGAAGAAATGCGTAAAAGTGATGATGTTTGAAGAATTAGATTCTTTGAACTTTTATTAGAATCTAGTTAGATTTCTGTTAGATTCTTTATAATTTTATGAGTAATCTACTTTTGTGCATTATTATTGATATTTAGGACTCATTCGAGCTACTTATTAACCTTTTACTAGTTTTATAATAGATTTCTAACAAATTATGCTTTCTAGATAAACTATTTGCATTTAGCTCACATATATTAAAATTCAATTAGATTCTTGTTAAATTTTTTATGATTTTATGAGAAATCTCATTTGTGCATTTTTATAGATACGTATGACTCATTTGAGCTACTTATAATAACCTTTTACTAAGTTTCGATTAGATTTCTAACATATTGTGTTTTTAGACAAACGTTTTGCATTTATCTTACATATAAAAGAATTCTATTAAATTCTTATAATTCTATGAGAAAATCCCTTTTGTGCCTTTTTATAAATATTTAAGACTCATTTGAGCTACTTATTAAACTTTTACTATGTTTCTAATATATTTATAACACATTTGTGTCTTAAGGACAAACGCTTGCATTTATCTTACATATATAATATATTAGAAACATGGTAAAAACTTAGTAGAGACCTATTGGAAACATTATAAGACATACATACATACAAGGTTTCTACTAGACTTTTAACAAATTGAACAAATTTTTAATGAAATATAAGATTTCTAACATTTTTCTACTATGTTTCTAACATATTGGTAGCATATATCGAATAATTGAAAAAATATATCACAATGAATTATGTTTCGAAGATAAAAAAGAAGACGATTAAAATATTCTAAATTGACATGTAAAAAAAGAGCGATTTTAAAGATAAATGTAAAGCAAAACAAAAAAATAAAAAATTTACATGGTAAACACATGTCTATTGAATGAGATTGGGGTGGAACGTGATAATGTAAATAAGAATGTGGTAAACGATTAGTTTTAATATTGAATTTTTAAAATGGACTAATATGTGATTGAGTAAACTTTAATCTAAAATAGTTTGATAAAATAGATCTTTTTCGTAACTAGCCCTTTATTTGAGCTTTTTTTTTTTGCCTGAATTTCTTAAAATTATCTATTCCCTACAAATATCAAATTTTACAAATCCATCATCACAAATACACATTATTGCTTTTACGTGAAAAAGCTGAGAATGATTTGAAAAGCAAAATTCTTCTCATTCACCTTCTTTGACTATGTCTCCAATTGCTAAATCGCCAACATGATCTGCTCCTTCTCCTAGTCGAACAATCCAATCATCGGTAACTACTCCTTTGCATCGCGCGTTACCATTCACCGTTTTCAGCATCGTGCGTCGCCAATTATTCAATTGGTATTGCTAGATCATCGATGTAAAAATTTCGTTATTAGATCAAAGATTGAATGAGAACTTATTTTGTCTCCACGATTAGTTTTTCAGTGCTAATATGTAAGCTTGAATGTGATTTTTCTTGAAAGATGGTCTTTAGTCGCAAATTTTTTTTGTATTTTTTGGATAAAAATGAAGCAAACAAGCTATTTGTATTGGTGAAATTGAAGTGCATACCACTAGTTTGATAAAATGCTTATAAGAAATATAGTTAGTTGGAACCTTTGCCTTTTACATTTTTAGGGAATCAAATTGGGAAAATTAGTTGTTAATTGAAAAGATAATCGAAATTGCACTTACTATGAGTTGATCTATTACTTTTTCTTTAATTGAGTGGTGGTGTTGTTGGATTGAATAAGTTGGAATTGGAATACCTACCATATTTGATGGAATGATGTTCTTGTGTCACGGCCCATGAATCATGTCTCGCAAATCCTCGCAAACCACATGCGAGAAAGTTCGCAAAGGGGTAATGCCACAGAGTTAGCCACGACATGACGAGAAATCTTGCATGAGGGCATGCCACTTCTGCCACAAACGGACGCGCACAAAGGCAAAACTTCATGGAAAGTTCCATGATGTGTTTAAAATGCAATGGGCAAAGTTTTGTGCGAGGAAATATTAATAGATGGCAGAGTTTTGCGAGAAATGGGCCAAAAATGGCATGCAACCGCAAACAGCCCGTAGAAGGCAGCCCAATGGCATGCAGGCCCGCTGCAAGGTCCCAATTCCCTTGCAGAATTCTGTCACAGTTTCTAGAATCTTCCAGCAAGGGCAGAATTGCAAGGGAAACGTCTAGAATCTGTCACAATCGACCTAGGGCAGATTTTTATGCATGAAATCTCTAGAACCATCATTCTTAGCCATTGGATTAGGGATTTTTCTAGAGAATAAATCTAGGCCGTTGGTTAAGGAGGTGGAAATGCCTATATAAATGCTTCACCCCTCATTTGTAAAGCCAATCTTACAAAGTGTATTCTAAAGAGAGCTTGAAGAGTTGTGTTAATGCTCAAGTGTGAGCTTTGTAATACTTTGTAGAGTATTAATAAAGTGTTTAAGTTCTCACAAGTGTGCTTGCTTATTTTATGCTTCCACATTACTAACCGCTTCCGCAACGTTATCGCTTCCTCTCATTAAGGTCTAAGCTATCGTTAAGGCTTGAGCTAAGGGCTAGCACATTATAGTTGGTTGTTCGAGTGCTAGTGCCACACGGTGCATCATCGAAAACTCAGCCCGTGATAGTTGGTATCAGAGCGCGATGTCGAATCCTTCAGAAAACACAAGCAACTTGGAGTAGAACGTAGTTGAACCTTGCGAGCAAGAGAGGAATCCTCGCAAAGGCAGCCGTTGGGATAAATCTCAGGTTAGAGACCCTATGGCAAACGTCGAACAGCGATTGGCACGTCTAGAACTCGTTGAGGCAGATCACAACGATCGTTGGGAAGAACATACTCCAACGGTGGAGGGCATTGTCGCTGAGTGCATGGGGCAATTAAGGGAACAATTGCTTGTGACCGTGTAATAGTTGAGGGATGACATGCTAAGTTCTCTCAACATATTGGTTGAATGATGCACCAAGGCGTGCGATGAAAACACCGCTCGACTAAACACACTACAAGGCGATATCCTCAGACTAAGGGAAGACTTTGAGGCATCGAGAGCGCAAGCCGTTAGGTGCCAAGAGGTTGAGAAATTGAGGGCGAGGGTGAATGCCCTAAATGCTCAAGGTCTAGGTGGAGTTTTGGGGATAACTCCAAGGGTCGAGGTGCCAAAGTCGGATGTGTACAATGGGAGTCGTACACTAAAGGACTTGGAAAACTTCATCTTCACTATGGAGCGCTACTTCAGAGCAACCAGTCTTGAAGATGATGCGGTAAGAATTTTCCAAGCTTCTCTTTATTTAAAGGATAGCGCTCTATTTTGATGGAAACGTATGTCTCAACCCGTGGGAGGCATTGAGGTAATCTTTACCACATGGAATGGGTTTAAAGAGGAATTTAGGCGATAATTCCAACCCGCGGATGCCGAAATGGAGGCACGAGCAAAGCTTCACCATCTTCTCCATAAAGACGGTCATATCCGAGAGTATGTGGCAGAATTCTCGGACTTAATGTTGGAAATCCCTGACATTACACCAAGAGAAGCACTATTCACATTCACGAATGGATTAACTCGATGGGCAAAGATGGAGTTGTAAAGGCAAGACGTTCGTGACATTAGGGAGGTACTCCGCGTTGCCGAATCACTTGCCGACTTCGAGAGAAAAGAAGACACAAGAGATAAGGGCAAGAAAACATTCCAACCCGAGGGAGGGGCAGACAAGGAGAAGTCTTACCCTAAGCCAACCGAAGCCAAGTTCTCGCAAGGGGAAGCCTCGAAGATAAAGGGATCGTTTTCATGCTTCTTATGTGAAGGATCGCATTTGGCAAGAGATTGTCCGTCAAAGAAGAAATTAGCCTCTTTGATACAAAACTTCGAGGAAGAGGGTCCAAGAAGTGTGGCTTGTGTAAAGCAACAGAACGCGATGAGGACATGGGAGGATAAGCCCAAGCCAAGGCGTTTGTTCATCAAGGCCAAGTTCGATAAAGGAGCAAAATGGGGATTGCTCGATACCGGAGCGGACACATGCTATATGACCGAGGGAGCTACTCGCACTCTAGGAGTAGAGTGGAAACCATGCGATGCACATTTCAAGGGAGTAAATGGCACATGGAAAAATCTAGTGGGGGAGGCCAAAGAAGTGCAGCTAGCCATTGGAGCATGGCAAGGTAAGATGGACTTTTCTGTCGCACCGCATGATGACTTAGACCTAGTGCTTGGCATGGAATTGTTAGATAAAATGAATGCCACAATCGTGCCAAACACCAATACAATGGTGATTGCGCATGGAGGAGGTTCTTGCATTGTGCAATGTAAACGCGAAAATGATTTGCCAAGTCAAACAAAGGGAGGTTTGAAATAATGCAAGCATTTTATCGCCGTATTGACATTGGGGAGATCACCAAGTAGAATACTCTAGGATGGTCTTGGAAATGCCCATCCAAAATGCGGAGAAAAGGCAAAGGGACTCGAGAAGCAAAGGGATGGTAATACTTCACTCGCGACGAGGGCGTCGTGAATTCAAGTGGGGGAGAATGTCACGGCCCGTGAATCATATCTCGCAAATCCTCGCAAACCACATGCGAGAAAGTTCGCAAAGGGGCAATGCCACAGAGTTAGCCATGACACGACGGGAAATCTCACACAAGGGCATGCCACTTCAGCCACAAATAGATGCGCACAAAGTCGAAACTTCATGGAAAGTTCCATGATGTGTTTAAAATGCAATAGGCAAAGTTTTGTGCGAGGAAATATTAATAGATGGCAGAGTTTTGCGAGAAATGGGCAAAAAATGGCATGCAGCCCGCAAACATCCCGCAGAAATCAGCCCAATGGCATGCAGGCCCGCTGCAAGGGCCCAATTCCCTTGCAAAATTCCATCACAGTTTCCAGAATCTTCCAACAAGGGCAGAATTACAAGGGAAACGTCTAGAATCTGTCACAACCGACCTAGGGCAGATTTTTATGCATGAAATCTCTAGAAAAAGCATTCTTAGCCATTGGATTAGGAATTTTTCTAGACAATAAATCTAGGCCGTTGGTTAAGGAGGTGGAAATGCTTATATAAAGGCTTCACCCCTCATTTGTAAAGCCAACCATGCAAAGTGTATTCTAAAGAGAGCTTGGAGAGTTGTGTAAGTGCTCAAGTGTGAGCTTTGTAATACTTTGTAGAGTATTAATAAAGTGTTTAAGTTCTCGCAAGTGTGCTTGCTTACTTTACGCTTCCGCATTACTAACGCTTCAGCAACATTATCGCTTCCGCTCATTAAGGTCTAAGCCATCGTTAAGGCTTGAGCTAAGGCTTTGCTAGCACATTATCATTGGTTGTTCGAGTGCTAGTGCCGCACGGTGCGTCGTTCGAAAACTCAGCTCGTGACACTTAGACGTGAATTGTTTCTGAAATGCCAAAGATATGAAATGTGTTGGACTACCTACCATTTAAGCTATGCTGCAATTTCGTTTTTTTATGTCTAAATGCATCAAAACCCCCCTGAAGTTTGCTCAGAAAACTCGATGCCAACCTCAACTTTCAAAAGGACCAGTTACCCTCCTAAACTTGGCAAAAAGGACCAGTACCCCCCTCAACTTGTCAAAAATGCATCAGTTTTCCCCTTCAATGCCACGTGTCAACTTCTGGTTAAAGAGAGAAAAATAAAAAAAATGACATCTTTGAAAAGTCAAACCAACCAGATTCTGATACGTGGCGTTGAGGGGGGGCTAACTAGTGTAATTTTGAAAAGTTAAGGGGGGTAACTGGTCCTTTTTGCCAAGTTAAGGGGGGGTGACTGGCCCTTTTTGAAAATTGAGGGTGTCATCCGATTTTCTGAGCCAACTTTAGGGTGGTGTTGATGTAGTAGGCCTTTTTTTATTCATGTTGTTTATATACAAATTAAGCATTACGGATCTACGGACCTCAATAATAATCTGTGAATGGAGAGTATTAAACATATTTCATGGTATGCATAATTATATTCATATATGCCTGTTACATGTTCAATGAAATTCTTTATTTAAAACAAAGGTCTTATGACGCTTTTATAAAAAGGACTTAACCATTATACAAGGTATAAGAACTTCGTTTCAAATTAACCATTTCATCGATTATGTGATACCACTCTTATACAAGGTATAAGACCTTCATATCATGGTTTTTTTTATTGGAATGTGAGTTTTGTTGTAAACATAAAGGGGGGATATAGCTCGGTTGTGAGCAAATGACGTTCAACCTGTACGGTCGCCATGAGGCGCTGGCCCGTGAGATGGGGCGTGGGATTTTTCCTAATTGAAAAATGTGTGGTTTTTAGTTTAAAGAAAGAAACTTACTCATGTGACAAGTTTAATAGACTCGAGATAAGAACCTCTAGCCTATGGTACACAGAGTCACCACCCGGATAAGCTCTTCCGGGAAAATTTAGTATAACTTAAGCCTAAGCGATACCATAGTTCAGAGATTCGGGTCTGAGATGAGTTACTTACTACATCGTTATTTGAGTTAGCATTATTCCCATTTGGAAACCACCTTTACGGTACTTCAATTCAATCTAGATGTTTTTGGTTTATGTTTTTTGTTATTTAGCACGTACATGGAAAGCGGTAAATTAATAATGTGCAAGAAAATAACACGTAGAAAAGTAAATGCGCCTAATGTACGGGATTAATTACATTTTGGGATGGGAGATTTACAAATCGCCTAAATATATCGATATCTGTTGAACCAAGTTATTAATCCTTCACATTACTTAAACATTTTGGAAATAACAAACTGTCTGGGATAGTAAAATTAATTAAGTACAAAGTATACTCTTAATTAATGATATGTACTTGAGTTTAACTCAGTTTGCTTAGTAATTAATTAAGATTTAGAGTAGGAAAAGCTGAACTATGATGAGTACTACATAGTTTAAAAGGATATCAACTCAGTTGTGTTGAGTTATCTTTTATTAATTAAAAGCTATATTGTTTGACACTTAGAGAAATAAATGACACCTGCTCTACTAACGTCTTATGTGAGAAGCAAAAATACCTTTGATGCTTTTCAGGTTAAAAAGTGCTGAAATTAAAGAAGATATACCTGTGGTTCTCACATTCGAAAAGGGTATCAGTGCGGAATGTTGGAGATTCCTCACTAAAGTCCAAGACAAAAGGAATTCTTTGACATGCGCCGTTTCTCAATGTCTCCGCGCTCCTCTACAAACGTCAACAATGTCTACCAATCTAAAGATTCCATGTTGCATTTCGCGAGCGTCTCTAACAAATCAATTTGCCTGAAGACAAACAAGATTTT
Organism: Euphorbia schlechtendalii; assembly: GCA_949673415.1. Taxonomy (NCBI): domain Eukaryota; kingdom Viridiplantae; phylum Streptophyta; class Magnoliopsida; order Malpighiales; family Euphorbiaceae; genus Euphorbia; species Euphorbia schlechtendalii. The sequence continues at coordinate 42,051 of CATIWQ010526187.1, forward strand.
GTCAACAGAATTTTATCATGCCTCAACGTTCAATTTTCTATCTCTAAATGTCCTAGAATATGTCTCCAACGGGAAGATTCGAAAGATATGAAGAGAAGAGAAATTGAAAAACTGTTAGGATGAAAAATTTGCAATAGCTACTTCGCAAAACGTCAAGTATAAATAGAAGACTGAAGTAGACATTCAAACTTGGTGAATCATCTTGAATTTCTTTAAGAGCTAAAACTCTACGCAAATACTCTCAGCTTCAAGAAATTCCAATTCAAGCAATCAGCAAACAACCATTGTCAATCTGTTTGTAATAGAGAAAATCACTCTTAGATTTAACATTGTAAGGATTCAACAGTTTATAAGTTGAATTCAGTTCGAAATCTCTTTTATCAAATTCGAGTGTCAGTTTGGGTAGGGTACCCACACTAAGTTAAGTGGTAGTTAGAATGAAAGGTACTTTATATAAAAAGTGTCTACCCACTGTAAAGGCTACTCCACCTAAGTAAGGAACGAACACTAGTGGATTTAAGCTTAGAGAAGGTATCCGGGGACTGGAGGTAGGCTCGGGGCCGGACCATGATAAAACTAGGTGTTGAAGTTCTAACTTTCACATTAGCTATTATCAAGTTCATCGCATACATCATTCTTTCTGTATTTACCGCTTTTGTTTGAAAAACCAATCCATGCTTAGTAGAGTACTCAGCTAGCTATTTAAGATAAAATGTACCAGCAAAGCTTAGCAGTTTATAACTTTTTAAACCCACTCAGCATAGCTTAACTCAGTAAGCATCTAAAAACTAAACTTGGTTAGAATATATTTATAAACTTAAAAAGTAACTAAGAACTACATTCACCCCCCTCTGTTGTTGTTTATAAGCTATCTAAGGACCAACAAGTGGTATCAAAGCAAGTGCTCAACTTTTAAACTAATCATCTTTGAGTTAAAGATCCATAAATGGCTTACAACAACTTCAGTTTCAGCTCAGGACAGACAGTGCTCTTGAAAGAGGGAATGTTTGTTACTAGGCCACCCTTGTTTGAAGGTAATCATTACACGTTTTGGAAAAATCGCATGAAGAACTTTATTCAATCACAAAGCATACAAGAATAACTCGCCATAGAGCTTGGCCCACGAATTTCTACTGTAATGAGGAATGGGCAACGTGTTCTAATCGATCTAGAGGATTACGATGATGCTAATCTCAAGCTCCTCAAAGAGAATGCCGCTGCGATTAATTACTTACACTATGCACTAGATCTTACTAAATTCAACAAGGTCTCGGGAAGCGGGACAACATAGGAAATCTGGAAGAAGCTGGAGATTACCTATGAGGGGACTGACAAGGTCAAGGAGTCCAAGATCAACCTCATGATACGAGAGTATGAGATGTTCCAGATGGGTGCTAGCAAGGGTATTCATCCCATGAATACCAGGTTCATTAACATCGTTAATGACTTGAAGCATCTTGGTAAGGAGTTCACTGAAGAGGAGCTAATGAAGAAGATTCTTTTCGCACCCATACCTTAGAGTGGGATGTTAAGAAGAGCGTGATCGAGGAGGCTCATGATAAGACCTACAGCTATGATGAGCTGATAGGCACCTTGCTGACTCAAGAAATGAGCCTGAGGAAATATATTGATGACTCCAAAAGGAGTAAAGGCAAGTAAAGGGCAAAGCCTTTATCCTGAAAGTAGATTCCTCTAACAAATTCACAAGCTATGATTTTGATGAGCAAATGGCCCTTCTGACTAGGCATTTCAAATGTTTCATGAAGAAGGATGGGAAGTTCAACAATAAGAAGTTTCCCGCTAAAATCAAGTCAACTCAACATCGGTGAGGAGTTGAGGAAGGACTCAAGAAGGAACACAGCAAAGAAATCAAAAGATTTGGTTGTGGTGAGAAAGGCCATATCTAGTCGAGCTATCCAAAGACTAAGAAGGAAATATACAAGAAGAGCTTCTCAAAGAAGAATGAGGCACTTGCTACCACCTGGAGAGATTCAGAAGAATCTGCGTCGTTTGATGAAGAAGCAGTTGATTCCGCCAACCTTTGCTTACTGGCCGACAAGAATGAAAGGGGCAAAGGCTCAGCATCTACCTCAGGTAGAGATCAAACCGTTGTTAACTCTGAAGCTGAGTGCAAAAAAGGAAGGGCTCCGTAAATTGAGGTACATCCTGAAATTCCTTCATCAATTGAAGAGTTCTCCTAGGTTCTCTTTGATGTTATGAAATTGGCTAACAAGTCGATGAAAAACATCAAGGAGCTAGTGAGGAGAAGTGAAGATCAGGAAGATACTATCGCTTCCTTGTCTCTTGATATCCACTTTCTTGAAGAAAAAGTTGAGTATCAAGATTGTCATGTCAGTAAGCTCACTAAGCAATTAGATGAGGTGACTACTGAAATCACAGCTTTAAAGAAGGAATGGGTTTCTCCTCCAACAAATAATCAAACTTTGAATAACCAAACTCACAATTCTAAAAGGAAGAATTCCTCCAAAAGGAAGAAAGCCAGCCAGCCCAAAGCAAAAATGGCGTGCAATTTTTGTGGGATAGCTGGACATGCTACAGTTCTCTGTAGGCATGAAAATGGTTATTACGATGAGTATGATTAGAATAACCTAAGCACTACTAACAAAGGAGGACCTAGCTCGAAAGCATGAGTACCTAAGAAAACATAACCATTTTACAAGTGAGCCTCAAATCCGTTAATGGCACTAGAATGTGGTACGTGGATAGCGGATGCTCAAGGCATATGACAAGAGATGAAAGTCAGTTCATCTCATTGGAGAGTAAAAGAAATGGACGCGTCATTTTTGGAGATTTCCAAAAAGGCAAGATTTTGGTTTATAGCACTGTAGGTTTATCTCTTTCAATCGAAGAGGTTTCTCTGGTCAAAGGACTCAAGTTTAACTTGCTCAGTGTAGCCCAGCTTTACGACAAAGGCAGAAAGGTTACATTAGACTCAACAGGTTACTTAGTTATTGATTGTAAGTCTGATTCTACTATTCTCTTTCCTCCTAGAATCAATAATGTCTATATGATTGATTTATCCCCTGGCTCCACTAATGTGTGTCTTATCTAAGGAGGATAATTAGTGGCTTTGGCATAGAAGGTTGAGTCATATAAATATGAACATTCTGTCCAAATGGGTCAAAAAGCAATTAGTTGTGGGTTTACCTAGCATCAGCTTTGAAAAGGATAAATTGTGCTCAGCTTGCCAACTAAGTAAGCAGGTTAAGAAATCATTTAGGTCAATTAATCACGTAGTAACTAAGAGGTCATTAGAGCTACTCCACCTAGATCTGTTTAGCCTAGTTCAGCCTATGAGCTTGGGTGGAAAGAGATTTTTGTGGTTGGTTGTAAATGACTTCACAAGATTCACTTGGGTAGTCTTGCTGAGTAGCAAAGATGAGACATATGAATCTTTTATCAAGCTCAGTAATCGGATGAATGAAATAGGAACTAAAATTAGTAGAATCCAAAGTGATCATAGATGTGAATTTGAGAACTTCCATTTCGAAGAATTCTGTTCAACGCATAGCATTAACCACAACTTCTCTTCTCCTTATATTACTCAACAAAATGGGGTTGTAGAAAGGAAGAATAGAACCATAGTTGAAATGGCTCGATCCATGCTTAGTGATAACAATCTACCAAAGTAATTTTGGGGAGAAGCCGTTAACACAGCTTATTATATATTGAATCGGGTTTTAATTCATCCAATTCTAGAGAAAACACCCTATGAGATTTGGCGAGGGTGTAAGTCAAAGATTGGTCATCTTAGATCACTTGGTTGTAAGTGTTTTATTCTTAACACCAAGGAGCAGTTAGGTAAGTCTGATAAATGTATCTTTCTGGGATACTCAGCTAACAGTAGGGCATATAGAATATATGTCAATCAAACTGACCTATTAGAGGAGTCTATGCATGAAGATTTTGATGAAACTATCAATGCAAATAGATGTCCATCTGATAAAGACGAAGGAGTAACCTAGCAAGCAAATCCACTCAGTATGCCATAGTCTATGCTACCCAACCTAGTACAAAAACCTGAAGCTGAGGAAGTCAAAGATGATGATGATCTCTCTATCAACTTCAACGATGGAGAAGATCAACCTCCACCTCAACAACCCATTATCGATCCTACAATTGTTGATCTTAGTCTACCACGGAAGATTGAAAAGCATTGTAACCATTCACTAGAAAGCATTGTTAATGATGTTCATAATCCAGTGATGACACGAGGTTAGCTCAGTAGGATGATGAGTCATCCAGCTTTCATCTCATTGATTGAACCCAAGAAGTTTGAAGATGTAGAAGGAGATGATTATTGGATTATCGCAATGTAAGAGGAGTTAGATCAGTTTAAGCGTAATGGTGTTTGGGTTCTAGTTCCTAAGCCTAATGGGAAATCAATTATTGGAACTAAATGGGTTTTTAAGAACAGCTTGATGAAGATGGCTCTGTTTTCAGGAATAAGGCTAGGCTTGTTGCATAAGGCTACAATCAGCAAGAAGGTATTGATTATGATGAGACTTATGGTCTTGTAGCCCGGCTTGAAGCAATTCGAATACTGTGTGCCTTCGCATCTCATATAAACTTCAAATTGTTTCAAATGGATGTTAAAAGTGCATTCTTGAATGGATTCATTCAAGAGTCTATGTTCGCCAACCTTTAAGCTTTGAAGATCCGAAGAATCCTGAGTATGTCTTCAAACTGAAGAAAGTTCTCTACGGATTGAAGTAGGCTCCAAGAGCTTGGTATGAGAGGTTGATAAATTTCTTTATCAGCAAAGGCTATGAACGAGGGAAAGAAGATACGACTCTGTTTATCAGGCGAAGAAAAGATGTGTTGTTGGTCTAAATATATGTTGATGATATCATATTGGGATCAACTGATGAAAAGCTATACAAGGAATTCAACAAGTAGATGAAAAGTGAGTTTGAAATGTCTATGATGGGACAGCTCAACTTTTTCCTTGGTCTTCAAATTAAGGAGACTGAAAATGGAATCTTTATCAATCAAGCAAAGTTTGCCAAAGAAGTCTTGAAGAAGTTTGACATGGAGCATTCGAAGCCAATGTCCACTCCCATGGTCACTGATACTATCTTAAGTAAAGATGAAGCTGGAAAACCTGTAGGTAGCAAGTTCTACAAAGGAATAATTGGTTCTCTTCTTTATCTTACAGCTAGTAAACCAGACATACAGTATGATGTGTGCTACTATACTCATTATCAACCTGATCCCAGAAAATCTCACTTAGCAATTGTTAAGAGAATTCTCAAGTACTTACAAAGTTCCATTGAAGCAGGTTTGTGTTATCCAAATAGCAGGGATTTCACTTCAAGAGGATTCATAGATGTTGATTATGGAAGAGACAAGTTAGATAGGAAAAGCACCACAGGAGGCTGCCATTTCCTTGGAGAATGCTTAGTCTCATGGTACAACAAGAAGCAAACTTCAGTTGCGCCGAGTACAGCTGAAGCTGAGTACATGGCCATAAGAAGTTGCGTAGCACAACTTCTATGGATTAAGCAGAAATTGGAAGATTATGGTATAAAGTCAAAGTGTTTCGAAGTTATGTGTGATAACAAGAGTGTAATTGACCTATCCAAGAATCCAGTTCAGCATGGTAGGATGAAGCATGTCAACATCAGACATCACTTCATTAGAGATCATGTACTAAGGGGAGATGTCAAGTTGGAGTATGTTCCTTCAGAGGAATAGTGTGTTGACATATTCACCTAACCATTGCCAGAGAAATAGTTCAATATCCCGAGGTAGCTTATTGGTATGGCAAACCCGCTGTGATGAAGAAGAAGAATGAAGAAATAAGAAATTCGGCTAAGTGTTGAAAATCAAGTCTTATTTCAGCTAGAAGATGATACGTGTTTAACACCATCTAAAATTTAAAGTAACAGCGTGAGATTTAGTTTCACGGTTAAAATCAAAACCCACGTTTTCAAAAATACATGCTTTTGAATTGGAACCTTTTTCTGCTAAACTCACAGTTTTGCTAAGGTGGTTAATCAAATGTCAATCTCAGTATTGATTCTAATCAAGCTTTGTGAAAGCACCATGTCTGACTGATAGATCAAGAGGCCTATAAGAGCTGGAAGGAGCTGAAGAGAGAGGCTACCTGCTTTTGTGAATTCTAATCGTTTTAGAAAAAAAGAACCCTAATTTCCTCTTCTCTAAAAAATCCTTTCATTCTTTACTTAAATGGCGATCACAAGGAGAACTCTCACCCTTCAAAGCAGATCGAAGAAGAAAATGTTTATCCATGTTGATGGATCATGGCAGCGAATCGTCTTTCCAATGGGAACCATTTTCACCAAAGTTGAATAGGTTGAAGATCTTAATTTGGTCCAATCTTCAAGGTGAATTATGAGAGCATAATGCTTAATAGATTCATGCATAAGGTGATCAAGCAATAGGACCTCAGACAATGTCTCTTGCTTGAAGGTCTTGCCATTAAAGAGCTTACAAGGGGATTCTTCACCACTCTCTATATGATTGAGGGGTATGAAGATGTGCTTTTAGTCGAGTTCGACTTCTCCTACCTCATCTATACCATCTTGGTGTCCAGTTTGCTGAATTTTCCATTAAAGGGCACTATGCTGAGGAAGACTGGAGATGAAGAAAGAGTAGTTGTCCTAGCGGGCTGCCTGTAGATAATGGATATGGAGAGATCCTAGCTTCAGGGATGACTTGGGAGGTAAGGGCATGCCACGAGCTTCTTATCAAGTTTCTACTACCCAAAACTGGGTCTTTGAGAAGTTACAACTACTTTGAGAGGTGTGTAGTTTGCCACATGGTAGAAGGTAAGCAACTAAACTGGATAGTGTTTCTCATGAATCACTTGACCAAAGTTACTACCATCTACCACATGGGTCACTTCATCACCACTCTTATGAAGGTGGTGCGACTGGGGATTGCCCCACTTTTGGATGGGCATGGGGAAATAGTGATCCCCTTGAAGAAAACTTTAGATATGCCTCACTTCAACAAGATGAAGTACAAACAAGTTCACACTCGCTATACTAAAGCCAAAGACTTGAAGCTGAAGAAGGCAAGGGTGGAACTAACAGTTGTTCCCCGGGATGTCCTTAAAGAGGATGAGGATAACTTTGTGATAGATTTTGAAGGCTCAAGTGAGGAGGTAACTGAAGAAGTACCCATTTCTGCTAAGTTGGAGTAAGTTTTAACCACCATCTCAACCGCCTCATCTACTAAGGCAAAAACTAGCTTACAAGACCTAGAGCCATTCCAGCAAAAAGAAAGGGCAGGAGTCACCCTACCCAACCACAAGTTAGGTAACAAAGAGCATTAAAATTGAAAACTCGAGCTCAAAGGGAACCTTCGACAATATAGCTTGAAGAAGAAGTAGAGGATGCTAAGGACAAAGAGGAGACCTTTACTCAGAGGAAGCGTAAATTGAACTTATCTGAGGACTTAGAAGAGTAAGGATCCTCTAAGAAGAACAAGGACGAGGATACAACTAGTCTTGGTGCTGCGGCTGCTATGCAAGAGGCCCTTAACAAGGCAAAGGGAACTCAGCACAAGCACTTTATAAGTGTATAATTACTCTTATTATCATATTAATTTTATACACTAAACACTATAATTCAAGTCATTTTTATACTTCATATAAAAGATTTCACGTGGTACGTAGTTATTTTTTATTCAAATGCAGATACTAGGTAAATCTTGAGAGTAAAATGATCTAAAGAGGAATTCTATGAAAAAAAGTGAAAAAGGTGCAAATTGTGGAACTTAAAGATTTAGCTTAGAATCGAAGCTGTCAAAGATCGGTAAAATTACAAGAAGAATTCTGAAGAAAAACACAATTCACGGTTACGACAATCATTCACGATCGCGACTTGTATACTTCAGAAACAGAAATCTGCCAATCAAAGATTCACGGTGGTGACTTGGACGCTTTTCTAGTTTAATCTTCTTAACTACCAACCGCAAGATAAGGACAATCAACCGCCACCAACTGCCAATGAATAGAAACCTATCAGAAATCAACCAATCATGAAAAGGTGCCTATCCATTGTGGATTAGATTGAAGCTTCTCAACCAATCACAATGAAGTGATGCAATCTTTCACCCATGGACACAACTCTTCGTATGGACAGACGCAACCCTTTGAACTCTATAAATAGGGCCCCAAACCTTACAATTTCATAGATTCAAGTAGAGGGAAAACATTAAAGTGTATGAGAGAGATATAGTGTGTGTATGGATAGAGAATTCACTACGTTCATAAGTGTTATCGAGAAAATGTTTAAGTGATTCGAATCCTTGTTTCGATCACTAGATTTCTCTATATTCTCAAGCGATTTTTATATAAGTGTACTTGCAAATCACTTATCAATAAAAGTTTTTGTTCTTTAATATTCGTTTGTTCGATATTCGCAAAGAATAGCATCCTAGCGGAGGTTCTGTACGGGCCGAGATCGAATTCAAAGCAGACGCAGGAATTGCAGGAATTGACGACTCCCATTAAAGAGTGGAAACAGTTTGATCAACTTTAGCTTTCACTTGCATAATTTACAACTTTGCTTCGCTTTCTACTTATACTTTCTATTTCAAAGTTTATGATATGTCTATGTGTCATAATGCGTATTTCATGTTAAGTCTTTTATAGTAATCAAGTTATATGAGTTGGAGTTAATTTTAAGAGTAGTTTTGGGGTTAACAATATCGTGTATAATCACTGGATCTGTGATATAACGCTGTTTAGTGAGCTAACATTTTTGGAATGGTAACTTGCTAAATGTGGCTATGTGAGAGCGAACCGTACTAAGCATAGTATTGA